>JABFPN010000101.1:0-73540 GCA_022817305.1 Leptoteleia sp. ZL-2020 | reverse complement strand
CCTTGGGCCAGCTTTGGACGCCATATTACGTGCTCAAATGCAGTGTACCTGGTTAGTCCCTTATAGGGCTCGAATCAGGAAACCGTTGTTCAGGTATTCCACGTTTCAGCCCCATTGGGGCCCTATAGGTGATAGGGCATGCCCGATTTCATTTCTACCTGGGTAACTGCGTATTATATCAAATCCAAAATGCAGGATTAAGCGAAGACCCTAATTCGGTATCACCGACATCATCATCGGGTTATGTTTCTACCAGAATCGGTATATCAAACTCGCCGTCAATAGCAAACTGACGCAAAAGACTCAGTTTAATCCTCAGACCTCTCACATTCTGGTAAAAAATATGCAGTTCAGGATTTGCATCGCCAACAGAAGCGCTCAGTAGTTGTTTTTTTTTTCTTAATAATCTTCGGGATATTATTTACATATTTAATGACTAGATTTTTCCACCATTCTTAATACGGGTATTGAATTGCGAATGTAAGTCTTACGAGTAATTTCTTTGATCCATAGTAAGGTTATTTTTGTTATCACTCAGTGCATCGGCTGAACTTTTGAAGTAGTTTCTATGTTTTTCTTTTTCTTTTTTGTTGTATTTTGTTTAATATTTAACCATACGTACAATAAAAGTCCAGAATACTGACTTATTCAATATCTGAACTAACTCAACTTCGTAAAGGGGACACCTCAAATGAATAATTACATCATTTTCCACGAGTATTTTCAATTTAATTCCCCGTGGTTTCACGCCCCGCGCAACTATGTTCTAAAAGCACCGAATCTATAAAAAAAAAGAAAAAGAAAAAAGGGTATTGGCTTCGTGCGAATAGTTTTTTCAATGTTTTTTAAGCCGATTGGAAAATAATATAAATAAAGTACCGCGCCTCTTCTAACAACGCAAAACATCGCGCTTAATGGAATATCATATTTGCCCGTGAGCCAGACATTCATTCAACGTTATCGGTAGCATTACGGTCTGCGAGCGGTGTGACTAATAACACGAATGAAAACGGGTAATTCATATTTATTTAATTATCCCGCGCGCCGCACTATTATGCGTAATTAGTATTTTCGAGACATTATCATTAACCGGGGGAATAGTTTCATTAGTGGCGGCGTTGATACCGTCGACGGGAACATCCCGCGTTTCAGTAAAACTAATGTCACCATTCATCAGCGTTTACGCTATTGACTCCGGCATCAGTAATAATTGGTAGCTGGCCCGCTTTTGTCCTCGGACCAGTCAACGGGGCGAAATATTACCCGCGCGTCCGCCGCTGGTAATTAACATAACCTCAAAAGCGCCGTCCCGATTTCCTATCGGGGGCATTTTTTTGCCGCATTATCACGCGAAGATCAATGACAGTAATAAATCGGAATCGCCCTGCCCCACCCCACCCCGCCCCGCCCCGGGCCGACCCCCGACTGATACGGAACCCCCCCTCCCCCTGTCCCATTTGATATCTCGGCATCAAGGCTGGTAACATTTTTCCGAGTATATTCGTAATAAAGCATAATCGGTCGCTATCACCGTGCGTCGATTTCAGCAGTTCTTTATCCCGATCGCCCCTGCACCAAAATACGGTCACGTACGGCCGATCGACGGGACGATACCACGGGAATGTCACAGCAGCTACTGCAAACGTAATTATATTTTCTACCCGGTTTCGAAACGTCTTTTGTCCGACTCACGTTTTAACAAAATAAACGCGAAAATGCTATTACGTCTAATCCGGAGGCGAGGGCGACAAGTCGACATGTCAAGTCGAAGAAAGACGAGCGAATGAAAAAAAAAAATAAAATAAAAAAAAAAGAACGAAAGAAAAGGAAAAAGGAATTCATGACAAGTGGTCGGGTGGGGAGGGATAATTCGAGCGAAAACTGGCGAGTTTCTCTCCCGTCCTTCCCTCAAAGTTCGATGTTCTCACACCTCCGACGAAGCAAAAATGCAAATGTCCTGGCCCTCCTCGAGCAATTTAGGCGGCCGAAGGAATTGTGAATAATGTTCGATGTTTTTGTCGAAATGCGCGCAGTTATAAAATAATGGGAGCCATCAATTCGCCGGCCGATACACTGAGAAAAAAGTTATATTAAAAATTACTATACCATATGATTGCTGACAGATATCGTCTATGGTGTCTACAAAATTGCTATACCAATTATAATGAAATTTTCCATTCGATATAATAAAATTTAATATACTAGCATGATAATAATCACCAAAATAACAAACAAATTTACAACACTATTATAAAAAAATTTACCATATCGAATGGAAAATTTCTTTATAATTGGTATAGTAATTATGCTGACACCATAGACGATATCTGTCAGAACTCATATGGTATAGTAATTTTTAATATAACTTTTTTCTCAGTGTATCTTTGCCGGGATCAACGGCGAAAATTGAAATAACCCGAACGAAATTTGGGCGAATAAAGAAGGCGGATTGGGACGAGTCGTCGGCCAACAATTACGGCGTTGCCAGATTCCAGGGGGGGAGGTGATGCCGGAACTTTTTCCGCGCATCCGGTTAATAAAGCGTGCGCGCGAATCTGCGACGCCAGCACGCGCTTACGTATCTTGCCCGGGGTTAACATTATCGTTGCCCGGCAATAATTTAATCCGATTAGCCGCGAAAGGGGCGACCTCCTCTGCACACCGGGGCAGTGTATTTTTGGCCAGACAGATAACCTGTCTCGCGTGTTAATGCGACAGCGAACGGGCTCCGTATCGGTGCGCGCCATGCCCAAAAGTCATTCGCACGGACGTGTAATTTACTAAACGGCAGATCTATCGCGGAGCCGAGTGACGGCCGATAAAAAAGACGGAGATGTTCGGGATAAGGGGGCGCAGATAACGCTTGTTTAAATAGCACGCTCTCCCCCGTTTCTTGCTCGTTCCCTGTTTGCCAATTACTTTTATAGCTCTTGTATGTTGAGTTCAAATTAATTAAATTTTATCACTTTTGTCTTGAAATTGATGTTCAATTTTAAGAATAAATTTGTTGGTGTGTGATATATGACACGGTAAGAATTTGTTTTAACAAATAACTTGGAACAGTTTCAACGAGTGAAATTGTCGACAAGAGTTTTAGCTTGTATTTTGTTATTTACATTTTTTTGTTCACTCCATTCTTTTAATTTTATGACGCTGTATTAGATTTTCAAACACGCTTCAATCACCGGCTTTATTTTGTAAATACAACGCAAATTCCTCAGACTATTATGCGAGATGAGGCTATTTATCATTTATGACATCGTATAAATTAACGACCCTTTTAGTGTGTCAATTTTCACACTCTAAGAACTCTTAATAGTATTATACGGCTCGCACTACTAACAACGGAAATAACTCAATCGAGCATTCATAATGTCTGTGGTAACGAGCTCGGTACTCTGTTTTATTGCGGTTCTTAATCGATGCCGAATCGCGGCTTACTTATTCGCGTTTTACTTTTGCCAGGGCAAAGTGACCCGAACGGGAATTGACCTCGACAATTCGATCGGTCTAAACTTTTTTTTTTCATTTCATTCAAGTCGCGATGTTTATTCAAACAAGGCCAGATGGTTACGTCGCGCGCATTGCAAGTGCTTTTTTTTCTCTCTCCGAATCTCTGTCTTTTCCAACTAACGATCTTTGCAACAAAAACAACAGCAAATGATAAATAAAACGGCCATAATTTCAAGCCGAATTAATTTGACACGAACGTTTATAAACCGAAAACTTTTTGTCATCACATTTTGATATTGTAAACACGACGGCGCGCAAAAACAAGTTTATCTTGATCTCGAATTACTCGTCTTTTACGATGGCATGAAAATTTGAAAAATTCGAAGCTCAAACTATCAAACGGGCGTGTGCAATATTTTAAAATACCCGACGATTGTTCAGGATTTAACCATAAACGCGGCTCAATTCATTAAATTTTAAAAGCTTTGTAAAATAAGCCCGCGTGATTTTATAACTGAAGTGCTAACATGTCCTCGGACAATAAAAGTATATATGACTAAACTAATTATAATAACGGTGAGGGAATAGTTTGGGTTGAAAGTTGTTTATTTTCTGCACTGAGAAAAAAGTCAATTGGTTAACTTTCGTGATAAATAGAATTCTACTTGAATTAACCGTATTATGGTTATTTTAATTAAAATTAGGTAACTGGAACTAAAATGTAAAATTAGCAAAAATTATTGTACCTTGTAACAACACTGACATAAAATCATTTCAAAAATCGTTATTACTAATGAGTTTATAACCTCTTATTTATAGCTAACGATGACATAATTAGTCACATATAAATAATGAGCCACAAATTTTTATCACGCAGCATTTAAACAGCCTTTAATTATCATTTCAAATTTTTTCGTTCCTTTCTGTCATAACAATTCTTCTAGCTGCTTAAAGGACATTTTTATATCCAGTTCCATGATTGCTAACTGCAATCTCACTCGCGAAACATAATTTTAATTGCCGGCATTATTTCGTTTCAAAAAACGTTTATCATAATTTTCGTCTCTCATACAACTAATTAAAAAGTAATCAGCAGCCGTAAATACGTTCGAATTAAAATTCACGTCGACAAAAGTATAACGAAGGATCGAAGACAAACAGTAAAAGGAAAAGTTTCGCGCACGGAAAACAAAGCAACCGAGCAGCGACGGCGAAACTTTGCCATTTTTCTATTAATTAGAGATTAGTAGGGCTATCACATTACAGAAAGATTACTCTCTAACCGTCGCTTTATTTGAACAATTAAGTCCGAAAAATTTGGCGTAATTACTTTTTTAATTGGACAGGCCTTGTTTGAAGAGCCAACATCACCAAGTAAACATGATTTCGTGATTGAATAGTTTTATTTGCCCAATCTCTCTTTCCGCCTCCTTCTCTTTCTCTTATTAATTCCAATAATTCCAACTTAGACTTTGATAAATTTTTCATCTCTTATACTTCGGCGTCTTTATTCACGTTCAAATGCACTTGTCCTTTTATCAAATTTAAAAGAACGCCCAGAAGTCGCAAAAATGCTAATAATTTCTCCATGTAAAGGGGCGAAAAAAATAGGGCAGATTTCATTTTTATTCAATTGCAGTTGGAAAAGAGTGATGACTAATCGAAGACGATTGCTAAGTGGGCATTGTATCCAATACATGATTAAATATTTGACTTCAAATCCTACTCCGCGTGTGCAGTTTCGATTACCAGGTTATTTTTTTTAATTGCAATTTTGCGCTTGCGCAGATTTTCAAAGTCGAACGTGGGTATTTTTCTTCGTTATGCTCATTAACGACGAGACAACGTCTCGTTTTCCGGATGCTTAAATAGGTCGCTCCCTCATCTATAAACATGCACAAACAAAAAAGAACAGAAGCGAGGCAGATATTAAAGTACAAAGCGATATTCCGGACTTTCGACGTCTGGAAAGCGTTTAGCCATTTTGGTTTATAATAAGGAAAAATTGTCGCGCTTGATTATGAATGAGCGCGAGCTGTTTTCTTTTTTAAAAATTCTCATCGAGTGGATTAATCATAAATTTTGGATTTTGCGAGTTTCAAATGATATCAGCAAAACTTACACTGCCGTTGTGTATGAAACACTGCAATGTGTTAATTATTAATGATGTATAAAAAATTTGCGATTAGAAGTAATTGCAGAAATTAAGATTATACACGCCGATAATCATTAATGTTAACTTACAATGCCCAAAGATCTTCTATACATTCATAGAACATGAATTACAATAGCTCTGACCGATGAATATTCATGTATCGTCGTAAATTGTCTATTATAATCATAAATTTCATATTCGTCTATGCATAAGTATACATATTCATTCATATTCATAAATGGAGCGCATTTAAGATCATGCAAGAAATGCAATGGTGTTTATTACTAAATAATCCAGTGATAAATACTATACCGTGGGTGAAGTTTTCATAAAAATTACTAATGTATTAATAAAGAGGACGTACACTTAAAAGAATTCACAAAAATGAACAAAGTACTACCTGAAATTAGTGGAAACTTTTCAGCACGTTGACAACCATTATCTGCACTCAAGCAGTAATTGTCGACAAACTCATAGGTAACTTTTTAATTTCTTGAAGTATACGAAATTAATTACTGTACATTACTTTCCTCTGTGCATGAAATTTCTAATTACTTATTTATAATTAGATTATAGATAGATGTATATCTATAGTTGTGTTATAAATGTATATATAGTTGGTTTATAATTATCTCCGAAAACGGATAACTCGTAATTATCAAACATCACTATGATTCGTGTGATATGGTCCAAACGATACGACGATCAGTTGAAGATCACACAATTGGGCTCTTTCGGCCCATTTGGGAGCTTCGTTGCAGGAGATCGGTGGACAATCAATCATGCTCATACTTATGCTCATGCTCATGCTCATGGGGACTCCCACGCGGGCGCTCACACAGTGTCACACGCAACCTGACGCATCAATGAATCATCCGGCGCAATCACGCAAACTTATGCGCGTTCATTTTTTTCGCCGCCGAAATTAATCTCTCAAAGCCGGTTAAAGCATTTTAGTATTTTAATTAGTCCGTTCGTTCTTTACGATGACCGTTTGTTCTGCCTACTCTTCAACCGGCTCGGCCGTCTCTCTCGCGCGCGTTCGTGTGTCTCATTTTTCGCGCGTGTAAATCTCTCCCGTACGATCCTCATGCCAACCCCTCGAATCGTTTAATCATAATCTAATAACTGGCTGACACAAAAAAAGAGCGTCACGAGAATGGCCAGCGCCTGTCTGCCTCGCCTTCGCCTCCCGCGCGCGCTCATCTCTCTCTCATTCTCTCACTCACTCATTTCTAACGAAACTCACCGCGAGTATTTACATTAGTCGTTTCTGACGAAACTCACCGTGAGTATAATATATGATCACAAACAGTGATTAAATATTGTAGATATTTGTTAGCTTTCATATTTATTAAATTATGTAATGTTTAAGTATGATGTTCTGGGGAATATTATAAGCATTTAAGTACGTAACCAATTTATTAAAAAAAAAAAAAATTAGTAATTTGTTTAAAGGTGCCCTGCAAATTATTGTACTATTGACGAGCGAATAAAGCGAAATATTTTGACGATGATTTTGAAAATGACAAAAGGCATAATAGCACCCAAAGTGTGTGATCGTGAACCGATACTTAAGAGAAACGATGGGCAGAGTGTCGAGGCAGAGTAACCATATTACTTTGCTTTATAAAAGGACACAGGGGACCCCAAATTGTTTGTTTTATTTTGATATAAAGATTTTAACTATAAATGACGAATATATTTATTTATATATATTTGTATATATTTTATTTATGTATATCTATTTAATTTTGATCACATGGCACGTGACACTACGAAAGCTACAAAATAAAGTAATCTATCTCTCTAACTGTCTATCCATCCCTACCTCCCCCTTATTCTCCATCCCCCCCCCTCGTTTATCCGATTATATCCGTCCTTCTCGCTGCAAGCTACGCGTTTCAGTGTTTGTATCCGCACGTGTGCACGTGCGTGTTTTACTTATAAGGGAATGTCTTTGAGATGTTATCTATCGAAAACTGCCTGTCAAGCGGTTCGAAAGTTCTCCTTTTCACACGTACATACGGCACTCCCTTACGTACCCGCCTTACGTGCGCTTTATAAGCCTTTTCTTCCACTACAACCCCGGCATTATAAGCGTTTCTCGCCCGCCCCTTCTCCGCTTCCTCGCCGCCGCGATCCAATTTATTAACTTTTGTAAGTACGGGGCCAACGAATACGCGACCGCGCCGGAAAGAGAGCGCTTATACCAAAAGCCCCCCGCGCGCTTCTCGTCAGCGGCGAGCATTTTCAGCTGAACGTGGCAGCTACGAGTGCGCGGCGTAAAGAAAAAAAACAACTAAACACCGGCCGAGATATTCCGGAATTACTCGAAAAAGAGTTCCCGCGAGCACTGCCAAGAAAAAGATTCGCTGAATATTTATGTACAGGCCATGTCAAAATTCAGACCAGACGCCCGTCCGTTGTTTACTGGGAAAATTTCAACCGGGTCGTAAAGTCGAAAATTGTCACGGCCAAAAAAGGATTGACCGCGAGATCATACAGAGCCGCAGACGCGGATTTTCTCGGCGAGTCCTCCGCAAATGTGTGCAAAGCTTGTAAAATATTTTTCTGCACACTTTGCAACATTTCACGATACGTGGCTGTACATTATTATGCACTTGCTTGACATTGTTAGTAAAAGGCAAATTATTGAGTTGACAAATTTCAAGATTTCTTTTTTTTTATATGAAATTTTCAACTTTTGCTTTTACTGTTACATTCAGTGATCTTGATGTGTGTATTATAAGATGCTATTTATTGGAAGGATGGAAAATCAGAGATCTACGTTGTGTCCGTGGATTTCTCGTTCTCTTTTATGTTTGTTATGCCATTTTTTTAGGTTACACTTTTTTTTTATATTTACGGTAACTGCTGTTTGTTTTCTATATCGTTCCACTTTTTGTATGTAGTAGAATGAATGATGCGTGCCTGTAGGGCACGCTGTCTTTGAAATGTTTTTCATAAGCACAATAAATTCTTTCATTTATTAGAATTTTTTGCTCGAAAATCCGTTCAATCCAATAATTCATTTTCACTTGACATTCATATTTAGCGCATTTTATCTAACAACTGAAACTTCACATTGAGCTTTGTTTACTAAGAATTGTCCTCGAATTACTACTATATACTTTTCGAATTACTACTATCTGAATTACTACTGATGTAGAAACAGCCTAACTTCGTCCTTGACCGATTGCAATTTGAAAATTATGAAATACATAACCTTTTTGAATATACAATTCCCTACTTAATGAACATAAAATTACGATTCACCAACAATTAATTTAATTTTAATAAGTAATTAAAAACATGACGATTATTGTCTGATAAGATTGTTTTGATTCATATATTCTTTGAACTTAATTCAAAATTTTTATGTTATAAAATTTTCAGTTATATTACAATTTTTAATGCATTCTGAAAAGTCTAACGATAAATTTATCCAGGATACATCCCTTTTAATTGCAAAATAACCCGATTTCGTGACAAGGCTCGCGTCGAAAGCCTTCAAATAAGTAATTTCGCGAATCCTTGTGGCAATCCTTTTGCCGTTCTTTGCCTCTACTTTTTTTTCGCAACGTAATAAAACAGATGTGAAGCTTCAAACTAAAAGCGCTGACCCGAAGTAATTTGTTATCCCATCGTTACTATTTGTGAAATAACTTTAGAAAGACGTTACTGTGGAAATTGCATATTTCTTCGTAACCTAAGAGGATGGTATATCGAAGTATGGTAATTTCATTCCAATAGAGCTGTTCCTTGGTTTGTTGTAAGCTTCTAAAGCGAGCCGAAGTGGAAAATTACCTCACGTCAGTACTTAACTTACTTTTTACGATTGAGGGACTTCGAATATTCTGCAAAATCTTGCTTCATAAAGTTCAGCATTCACATAGAAAATTTACGGAAATTAATTAACTTTTTGATTATTTTATACGTTGAAATGACGAATTTTGGAATTTTCTTTAAACGCCGATTGTTTACGTTAATTTTTAATTACATATTAAACTGTTAATACAGTTTCGTACATAACACGATGCGATAAATCAATTAAAAAAATATTTTGTTTTTTTGTTTCAGGTAAGTTGCACTCTTGACGAAATTTGTTGTTAAGCCCTCTTCTATTCAACAATTCTGGAAGAGCTTTATCGAAAACGCAAAAGTTTCGTGACATTTAAAGAAACTTTGCTTTTACAACGTTATACTAAATAAATGATGCCTACAGACACGTAAGTCCCATTAACACTTAATAGTAACCAAAACCATTGGTGAGGATAAAAATATATATGCTTTTTCTTTTTTAAGATATATACTTTGTTCGATAAATTATTACTTTAATTTTGCAAATTTAATCAATATATCGCGATACAAAGAAAGACTTGATAGCAGACAATCTTGGAAAATGGTAATTAATAAAAATTGAAATGACGTTTTTATAGATGAAGTATATCCAACGAGTCTTTCCCTTTTGCATTACATTCTATCAAATGCTAGTACAATTCTCATCACTGCATAACCCTGGGTAACTGGCCGATCTTTTTGATGTACACGTACGGAAAAAATCACCTTAACCTTTTCAATACTTTCGACTGTAAAAGCAAAAATTCGCCCAACAATCGGCGAGCCCCCGGTGCGGATCAAATGTCGGAAGTTAAATTGGAGGGCGAGCCGTATTTTGCCAGGATTAAACGATGCGCCAATGTATTGGGGGGGTTTTATCATGTATTATCCTCTTCCCGTTGGATCACAAATAATTATGTCTGATGTAGTAGTTGGACAGTTAGCATTCTCGAAACGAGTGCCTCTAGTGACCCGATAGAACTTGGTTGTCGGATTTGTGCAGGCTTAATGAACGTTCAAGTGGAAAATGAGCCGTTTATCGGTTCACGGTGAACTCCCCAGACTCGCTCGCTCATCGTCCGCGCGCATTATACACACATTCGGGTGCACGCAACAATATACATGCGTGCGCTTTGGTCCACGTATCCGTTCATTCGCGTCGTCACAATCGCGCATGTGATAAATAAATGAAAGTGAACGAAATTCGATGAAACCGTGAACGCCACGCGGTGAGTTTCATCCGCAGCATAAACATCAGTCGACTTACTTATCGCTCGACCAATATTATCCGCCAAATTCTAGTTGTTCGCAGAAAAAGAAGTCATTTTAATGTTGGGAAATTTCCTGCCAACAGTCTAGATCGATATTCATTTAGGAAGAGTTATTTTTCAACAACAAAACTTATCAGCATGTTGACAATTATGGTCAGCTTTTCAAACAATGATTCCTAACTAACTCATACAATTCCTTTCAATTTTTCTTAAAATGTATGACAGTGTTAGCAATTTTTACCAAATCATTTCTTTCCGCCTATTCATGTTCTACATCCTGCTAGGCATTCAGTACGAATATCTCATTAATTACACATTTCCTGAATTTATTATAATCATTATCACGGAATTTACTTTTAATTACGACCCAACTCAATAGATCAAAATTCATACTTTGAAATTTGTTACAAATTAACACGGCCACGGGATTCATCGCAAATATTACTATGCATTTTAATTGGCGCAGTTTGATTCGCGGTCTGGTTTCACACCCCAGCGTGACCTGAAAATTTCGTTCCAGCCCCGCGTTATACCTGCATCGATGTGATAAATGGAGGAAAGCGAACGAATTTGGCGCGCGCTCTCCGTGCGTAATTTGCGCGACTTTTCCCGCGTGTGACAGCGGACAATTCCGATATTCGTCATCACACATTGTGGTACCGTCACGGAACGTAACGTCAGCGTTTCGTCCGAATCCGGCAACCGCGTCATGCGTCATCGTTACGCGACCACGAGTAGTCATAAACTACGTCATGAACAACGTACATCATTATTTCGAGCCAAACGACATTTTAAACAACGAGGAAGTCGCGCTCCCCTCGCGCGCCACGTTTCACTGCGTTTGATTTCGTGTTTGCCCAATCGACTATTTTTTTTTTTTTTACATTTCAAATTTTGTTTGAATATTCATTTAGCCGGCAAGTGCCAGTTTGGCACGGTGAACGAGGCAGCCGTTTTTTTGTCTTCCCTCACACTCTCGCTCTCCCTCCCTCTCTCTCTCTCTCTCTCTCTCTCTTTTATTCATCCTTTTTTTTTGCGAAGCACGTGTTGGGCAAATGTGGCTAATGAGGGAGGATGGATGTGACGAGTTGGAGATTAAGGTGTGGAAGTTTTGGTGCACTACGGGGACGAATTTCAGAGATGGGTTTGATGTGCGGCGGTGAAGGGGGGGGGGGAGACGATTTCCGAGGCCGAGGACGACGTGGTAATTAGGTTATTTGGTTTGACGGCAGCGACTGTAGTTAAAGAAATGCATAAAAGAGATTGAGGGTGAAAAGAGTTACTCATTAGCTTGTTAATAAGGATTGAATATTTCAAAGGGACAGGGGCGAGAAAAAAAACGCGTGCGCGCGCCCGCTCTGCGGGCATCTGAATACATTTTTTAAAGGTTATTATACGCAGGAAATAATTTGTCGCGACGGCAAGTTTTCTGCGCCGACGGCCCGAAGTGTTTGTTAATTTTTAGATAATGAGAAATTTCGCGTCACCTTTCGCAATTCTTTGCCGAGTTCAGTGTCGAATAACAAATTACACTTCGGTTGAATTATGCGGTTAATAAATTCGCAAAAAATTATTTTAATAAAGTCACAGCATTCGTGGGCAAAGTGTTGTCTACCCTTGTCTTTTTATTAAGAATTAATCGGCCGAAGTTATTTTATACGCTTGATAAAGTCCTCGTAAAGATTTTAAGGGGATCGTTTAATAAAATTACGAAAAACAATAAAGATTTCATAACATTGTGACACAGTTTCCTTTTTCTTGAAAACTCTCCGCCAAAGTGAGATCGACGTCGGGAAAAAGCTCCGTAGACTTTTCTTATATGTTACGTATGATTTTAATTATCATACTTATGTAAAATCTTATTATAAATATGATTTTAATTAGTTTTTAATATTCCTGTTTCTCCGAGTAATAAAACTATTTTTCTTTTTTTCTTATTTCTTTTCAAAGAATGAATTCACCGTAGTAATTTTTCTTCGGGCCAAAAGGAATATTTCTAACAAACCTGTTACACTCTTTTGCTTCAAACAAGTATTAAATGCTTTTTCTTACGATTATAGTAAAATGTTGTTAAAAACATTTTAGCATTATTACAAAGTATAAAAAAACGACTTACAAAAATTATTTTAAAGTTTCTTGTATTGAACAAACTGTTTAATATAACTTTTTTTTTTGTCATAACTATGATAATATCTATTCATCTGGTCAATATGGCTCGTTAGCCAAAAATTATTGTTGTTACTTCGAAATATTTTGTACAATGTATAAAATATTTCCGGCTGTTTGAGTGCCGATGCCTTGCGCAAAGGAAAATTCTAAAATAATTTGTAATAAAAGACTGTTTCCTCTTTTAACTTTCTACTTTTGCGGTTGACGCAATATTAATTAAAAGACTTTACTTTTGACTTTCAATGTGATCAGAAAAGCTTATCGTCAAGAACACAACGATGGTATGCCGAAATTTCATAAAACCTCCCTACCGCCGAGGAATCCAATTACCCGGGCGCTCATTGGCATTGAAAATTCGCGAATGACTTTTTCGACATAAATAACCGATGTAGTCTAAAGTAATATTGAAGCGCATTCATTTTATTGTTGCCCTCGTCGATGATTGATAATCCGACGCCCTCAAATTGAAATTGAAAATAGTCTTTCGAGACTCGAATGTTCTCATAAATTCTAAAGTAGAAAATTGTCAATTATATTCGCGTTCTCAGTGAAATTACTCCAGTAATATAAGCTCACGGCGAGCTGCAGGAACGTAGGTAAACGTCGGGGTCAGGCGGCGTTGACACTCGCGTCAAAAAGCCAGGCAAGCGAAATATTGAGAAATAAAAAGGGCCATGAAAAAGGCTTGACCAAAGATGGCAAAATAAGTGCTCGTGAAGGATGATTGTCGGCACAAATTGCGTCAGAAAATATGTTTTTTTTTTTAATTTTAATTGCGAGAAATTTATTATTTTCAATGCACTCGTAGCAATCCAATTGTCTATTCACAAATTGTTCTTGTTATTTAACCTAAAACTAATAAAATTGTTCACTTCCCCCCACTGTATTTTCGGACCGTACACGCCATGGATGCTAATCGCAAAATAGTATACTACTTTTTCGCTGTTACATTCCAACGCGTTTTATCTTTTTTTCGTGCCACCTGCGGCACTGTCGTTGCGTTATGATTGGCTTTTTTCACAGCGACTAAGTTTCGATGGTAGACAGTTCGACAGCTTCGACCACAGTTCGTTTGCGGAGCGTGGAAATTTTTCTGGAATTTTAAATACTAAATGTGATCTGAAAAGTAAAAGCTGTATAAAAAACTTATTGACATATTGTCCATAGTGGAGTTTGAATCAGACGTGCCTTAATATTATTATTGTAGCGATTGAGCTGTTTTAGAGTATTCCTAAGTGTAGGAAAATATATAACGCCTAATTGAATCCAATCAAAAATTAGCTTTATACACTCAGAAAAAAATATACTTACTTTAAGAAAACTGTACAAAGAAAATTTTCCTATCACAACTAATAGAAAATCAATTAAAAATAAGAATATTTAGTTAGTATACAATAAATTTAAGTTTTGATATTAAAAGGAAATTAATGTTATGATAAATATTACTGTAGATAATACTAACGAGATTTCTGTTTATGATAAGAATGTATCTATTTGTAAATATATAAGCCTAGTTCAGCTGTCATCGTCTTAGTATTGTTTCGGCCCGTGTTCAGTGCGTGTTAAATTTTTTACGTTCAGGCAGTGTTGTTTAATTAATTGTATAGTGTGTGCAAATTTCAAGTTAAATTAGTGCTTCGAACAATTTAAAATATACATATTTTCATCGGGAGTGTGGGTATGTACATATTTATATATACTGCATGCAATTGTCCGTTGAATATTTTTAAACTGTGCTTTATAAGAATTATTTATTCTTATTATAAATAGAATTTCGTTTTGTCCATATAATGAATGGAAATCCTATTTAATATAAGAATATTCTATTACTCTTAAATAGACAGTTTTCTACCGATTTAGTAATGAAAAAACAGATCACTTGTACAGAAAAAGAAATTCTTATTCACAAACAGTATACATGATCTATTATCATTGTTTGATTGTCTGCATTACGTCAATTTCATTGAATCGTCATCGTTCTGATATATCTTTATATCAAAACTTAAAATCTAGAATGATTATAAATTTATCAAGTTTTATATCTCAATTCATCCAATATACCCACAATTGGAATTTCCGCAAGAATGATATTATAAAAATATTTCATCAACTTGGAATAATTTTAATTAATTAAAACGAATTCCATTCGGTCTCGTTTTGGTTGCGAGAGTGAAAATCAAATTCAGTTACCGTCCCGGAGACTGGCGGTATTTATTTTGATGGGCGCATTATTTAGTAATATTTCTCGGTGGAATTTTTTTTCATCGGGGCATAATGCAAATGCGGCGCATTAGCCCTCGTCTTTGCTGACCCGTGCAAGTAATTTGAGGTACCGCACGTAGACTCTGTTTGTTTATTACAGGTGAAGATAAAGAGGTGGTGGGAGGGGCGGGGGGGACAGAAGGGTCTGCAAAAAAGAATGAACGTCGAATTGTAATTTGATCGTAAATTGCACGGTCTCTCGAATGAAACGTCGTTCTCTTTTTGCCGAAATGAATAATCGTATTGCCGGCTGTAGAGTTTCACAGCGCGGTCAACGTGGTTAGCCTAGCATCTGTTATGCGGTGGATGAAATGCAGTACCGCAGACATTCCTAGTAAATTTACGTTGTGTTATTATACAAATGTTATAACGCAACATTATTCAGCAAACTTGCTTCAATGAGCAACGTTCGATCATTATTTCAACATTTACATACATTGCCGCCAAAAAGCCGGAAGTGCGAGGGCGCCGGGGGAACGCGGAGGTGCAAAGATGATAGAGAACCGACTCACACCTGAGTCGCTCTATTCCATAAGTTACTCCGTTAAAATGCATTATCTTGCGTTTCGTTGTCGAATAATTCTAACCGAACAATGCGAGGCAATTATTTTTGAAAAATTGTAACATCCTCGAATTTGTTCCGAACAATTTTAAATGCCACGAAGATCTAATCAAATCGAAGGTCTAACCTTAAAGGTTTTGATTTTTCACAAACTGAGAAACTTACAATTTAACTTATTATCGAGCAATTATAATATTTACTGAAACCTGATTATCATAAAATATTTATAATAACTTTGTATCTTATTCTGTAACTACCATAAAATATTATAAAAGTTCTATTTACGTTTATAGTAAGAAATAAATAAATATTTTATAATTGAATTTATAATATTATATTTCAGAAAGTTTAATATATTGATAAATATATATTGAATATAGTTCTACAATGATGCATTATTAATTAAGTTATTAACAAATATTTAATATTATTTAAATTGAAATATTTGGCAATGCCTTTAATTAATCCTCAGAGTGACGAAACTACTTGAGTAATTTAATATCTCCTAGCAAAGTGATAATCAAATTTCTTTCGACAAAGACTGATTCACGTTGTAATTTCTCTTCTGAAAGCATTAAACCGCCGACATAATTTCCTAATGCTTCAACGCGGTATTTAAAGTATTTCAGTTAACTTTGAGAGTTTAACAAGGGTGTTTTTTTCCCCAGTGAAATCCTACCGGAGTAATCGTTTTTGTGAAATAATTCATTCCAATTCGAAGACAAAATGGTGAATGTGTATTAGAACGCGATTGGTTCGCTCATAACGTATCAGATTGAATAGGGAAATCAGATGTCACATGAAGGATCAGGATCGAAGTCAGTGGCAATGGAGAAGCCTACATGGACACAACAATCAGATATCTTGATTAGGGTCCAAATAATTCCTATCTTGATTTCCCTTTCACGATGTTTACCAATCTCTGTCACAGAGTATACAAACCTGGAGTTTAATCAAAATACGTAATACTAACTTGCCAAATAGTGGTAGCACTTGGTTACAAGAAAATACAGTCTTCAGTAAGAGCATGGTCGATCTTCATGAAAGAAAGAAAATTCATTTTCGAAGAATGAAAGAATTTCCATCAAAATTTGAACAGCAGCTGACAAAGTAACTATAATATATCGTAGAGAAAGGTGTCACCTATACTTAAGGAAAGAGTTAGACTTACATCTCATGCCGACTCAGAGTAATAGCAATCAAGCTTTCATTAAACAGCATACCATTTTCTCATTAACGAGTTTTCGGTGATATTTAGTTGTAATAACAAAAGTGGATGCCAAGAAAATCCGCTCTAATAAAAGAGCGCTTCGCTTGAATTTCTTCGATTTCCACTATTTTACACAATTAATGAACCGATCGTTTTTCCCTTATAATCAATGACAAGTAACCGATTAATTAATTTTTAATGACGTCCGCTGAAGCTCGGATTTCACTGGTTCTTTAATTAGTCTACCCGAGCCATTGCGTTAACCTTCGCTAAAAGTCCTACTCGTCTTTTATTTGCCTTACATTGATCTCCGAACGCTGGTAACATCAAACGCGAATAAACAACTTTTTGTATCTTACGGAGATACATACCATAACTGAAATTAATTCAGTGAAATTCATATTCCACATAAATTGCCTTTAGGGATTAAATATTTACTTGTTTTTCAAATTGGTACGCCTCGGCCTTGTCGTGCACTTTTTACGCGCAACTCTTGAACGTCAAGGAGAGAACGTCATCTTTTATGGGAATAAGTTTTAATTTTGTACACATGTATAATTTAAGTTCATTTTTTCGCGATTGTGAAGTTTTGTTTTCGGTGCGGCAACTGGATAGGGGGTGGGGGGGGGGGAGAGTTGATAGGGCGATAAAAACGCCGCAACGAAACACAAAATTAAGGTTGAAATTTGGGAAATTATTTTTGGAGTTAAAAAGTTGACGCTGCGACCTGGTAACCGTCAAGGACACGGAAAGTTTGCGCATTTTCCAAACAATTATTTCATAATAACGGGATCTGTTAAATTGTACAATTTATTCAACGCGACGGCGAAACGAGGTGCAATTAAAATTTGTTGCAAATTCGAGCGCATTTTTTCCCCCTACAATTTAACAACTTTTGAATTTTAACATCGCCGACTCGTTAAAGCAAACTGTTATTCGCGCGAAAGCTATTGGGATCGTTCATAATTATCGGTACGGTTATTACTGTTATTAACATGCGCAGTAAATTATAAACAAATAATTACACTCAACGTAATAATTCTGATTGACTTATTTGAATAAGTTGTAAGCTTTAATTATATTCCAATAATTGGCGATCGCATATAGCCGTCAATTGTCGAGCAACATAATGCCGACCGCACACTTTCCAGTCTATCATCGGTCTTGATTACTTGGTAATGCTGTGCCTTCTGCCGTTGATGACCTTATTTAAATACTTTCAAACGCTCCGACAAGCGCGTATAAAATTGTTACTTAATTAAATGTAGAACGCTGCGCCGCGTTATACGCACTTAAGACCAGCTGCAGCGCTAGTAGAATATTTTCAGGCGCCTACATTTTTTTTCCCCCCTGTACTCCACTACGGAAGTGCGACCTTATTTCCTCCTCTTCGTCTTCTGTTTTTTTTTCTTCCCCTCGGTACAAGTACAAGAATAATATTAAATACAAAATTGCAAATCCATTCATTCGAATTTGTATAATACACGCTGGTATGTAAATTATTTTCCGTGCAAAAACCAAAACGCGCCAGTTCCCATTTCCTTAAACTGAAATAAATTCAGCGAATAAAAAGAAGAAAGTCATTCGAAATTATAAAGCGACGCGCGGACCTTAACGTAAAAGCAAATGACTAATCCCTTTTATCTCCGTGAATCTAATTTTTCGAAACTGTCCAAATAATAATATTAATACGTTGATTTGCATTGTACGCAACATTAGGCATTAAAGGGTTAAATCTGTAGCTCATTTAAATTCGACATTCAAATACCCTCAATGAATATCTTGACTATCCCTGATCTTATCTGCGCATTGTTCTCAATTACTCCGCGGCTCACTCCCACTGGCCCAAGCCCTTCCCCTACCCTATCCCCCCGCTTCCTCAAGTAATTCGGCATAAATCCATCATACGACTAATCTCCGCTCACTTACAATGCCCGACAGAACTATTAAAACTGTCCAGTCGGCGGTAGGACGCGTTCCCGTTCGCGGAGATTTAATGCCTTGGAAATTAAAAAAGTTGGGAGCGTATCAAGTATCGACAATGCGAAATCGTGCCGTTCAATTGTACGATATATCGGAATTTTATGCACACGCAGCGGCAAATAAAGTTTAAATAGTATTACGATATACTTGCGAAGGGCCGCGATATTCCTACCTACGGTGTGGTGGTAAAGTTGTAGGGTTCGGGGAGGGAGGAGTAAACCCACCTCGGTGCCGAGATTTTTTGGTCCATAAATTCACCTACGAGAAATATTATGACTCCATAGCAAGTGGGGTATAACGTATGTCTACACGAGCAATATGAGAATGCAGGAGAGGCGGCATTGTCGAGCAAAACCGCGACGGATGCGCCGCGTCTTGTGCATACACCCCCCACCCACCCCCCTTCTTCGGCCGGCGATAAAAGCTCGGTCCGATCTCGTTAAGGCCCCCGCGACTTTTCGTCAACTTCGGCCGGCTAAAAAATCCCACTTCTCCGGCCAATCCTGCTTGTTATGATAAGTCGCCGTGGTCGCTGACTTCTTCCCGTAGTAAAAAAGTCTTCCTCATTACCGTCGGCACGAAATAAGAAAGACAAAAAGGAAAAATAATGGACCCGGGGCCCTTTCTCTCCGTCCCTTCTTTTGTCCGACCCCCTTCCTCCCCTTCGTTCGCTCTCTCTCTTTCTCTTCAATTTCTTAAAGTTCGTTTTGCCGGCGTAAATCTCCGCCATCCTTAACGAGACCGCCATAAAACACGATCCTATTATCACGGTCCTATCCCTACGCCAGAAAGTTACTTTCCATCTCGCGTGTCGTTAGCGGATATGAGACGACCCTTCCGACACCTGCCCTGCTTCCGTAGGGCCCAGTCATTTACCCTAAGACCCCGCTCTGGACCCGGCAAAAACTCGGAGAATTCCGTTGAAATATGAGGCCGCGAGCACTGGCTACGGTGTTTGGTACCAATCGGTCCCCTTGGTCCCGGGCTGCCGTAGGTTTTTTCTTTTTCTTTTCTTTTTTTTTGTTATAAGGACCAGCCGATTATGCTGGACTTTCTTGTTGACGCGCATGTCGAGATGCTTATCCCGGTGACAGTTTATTGCGTAAAACGATCTTTAACGGATTTTGCATGGCCGCTAATTATCAACGATACGCCGGAGAGTGTCGGGGATCGGGAAATTAAGATTAATGGTGGAGGTAATTATGGAGAAAAATTTCATTGGGGATATTACTTTTTTCATGCGGTTACCGTTACAAGGGAAGGACGGGGCTGTGTGTGGTTTTTGTTGCGCTACGAGACAGGCAGCGGCGCAATTAATTTCGCTTGTGAAACTATATATCAAATTTAATGAGACGCAATGATGAAAAAAGATTTTTTGGAATGGATGTTACAGTTTGCCGGTTTGACCGGTGTTTTGGAAAATTAGAGAAATGGACACTGGTCCAGGAATGTTTGTACATTTGGGGGAAAAAATATTTTGGCGACTTCGATATGGTTTGGTGTATATATACATTCTACCCGTTAGAAGCAACTTCATTTAGAGCACTCAAACAAAATAGAAAATTTGAGGACGCGCCATAATGATGCACCCTTGTGTTGTTTAGAAATGCTCTTTGGATTTACATTTAAGTCTCATAAAATTGTTTAGTATTTGGAAAATAAGATAAGATTTCGCAAAGCGTTTGCAATGAAATTTCTAATTCTTGACTGTTTCAAAGCAGAAGAATGTAAAGAAATAGCTTACACCATTTGAAATTATTCTCGAGCAGGGACAATTAAATTGAATGTAAAGTGTTAGTTTCTTGTGAATCTCCTACAAGTATTCTTGTCTCGCCTTTTCATTTTGTGTAATTATACTATTTTTGTTCAATTAGTTTCCAAAATTAATATCATTTCATTTAATGAAATTTTGAGCAAAATTGTCTTTGTAGTTAAACGTCATTTTATTTAACGACGTCGTTATGGAAGCTCTTGGAATGGAAGGAATTGGCCTATTTTTGAAATATTTATTCGAAATAAAACTTTTATGACTTTGAAACATTTTTCTGATTCAGTATGATTTTTAATTTCCAAGTGTATGTCACTTATAGAAATGTATGACAAGAATTAATATGTTTAAGAACATTCTACAATGGAAGGATACGCGTCTCACTGAAAAAATCCATAGTTGACCGAATTTGTGTCGATTACAGCGCCAAAGTAAATGCGAAAAGTAAGGTTTAAAAAGAAAAACAACTAAAATTCATAAATACCAGAGAATAGTAGACGCTACGAAAAATGTGATAATAATCTTGAAATATAGTAATGATATAGCAATAATCTGAAATTCCACCCTCACGTTAAGGAAGCAATAAAAAATAATCTCCTGTTAAATGTTGCTTCAACTGAAGCAGAAATATTACAGCGAGCGTACTGCATCTTTACCGCACGAGCTCGAATAATTCACAAATTTCTGTTCCGCAAAATGCAAATAATTTTATTAAGCCCTTGTATCTTCAGAAACTGAACAAATTACATATTATAACTGTACGCCTTTGCCTCGAACTTTGCTTTTAGTGATCATCTACCCAGAGCAGTACAATTGTTCCGCACGAATAAGGCTGAACATGCAATACGCTACTTCCCCATTTTTATCTCGTCCAACTTTTTACGTTATCTACGAAAAGCGAAAAAGGGGCAAAGTGGTTTTTTCATACACGAAAGTTTGTGCATTATAAAAGGCAGTTATTTTCATTTGCAAATTCAGTAAAATATTAACGGCAACGGAGTAATCCGCATGCCAAGCGAAAAGTGGCACGTCTGACGGTGCGGGGAGGGGGTCCACGAATTCGTCAATGTCAATGCCAAAATGAGGCAATTTTGACAGAAATGTTTGGGATGCATTTCCCTTTTTACATGTTATTATGAATACCTTTCCTTTGTATTAGCGGAAATATCAGCAACGCTGAACGCCGACGTTCGCATTTTATTGCCTTTTGATAAAGCAAACTAAAATATTTGAAGTATGTATAATAATACAATTCTTCGTATGCCGTGGGAATCAAAACGCGCGCAGGTACGTTCGAATTTTATGGCAGAAAGTGTCGGATCCAGAATTGAGATCGACGAAAAGATGTTCTTTTCTACGGAGAAGAAAAACCCGCGCCCTTTTTTTTCTCTCTCTCTCTCTCTCTTTCCTTTTGCTCTACCAACTGAGCCACTTGCCCAAAGGAACGCAACTGATAGCTCGTATCGGCTTATCTTTACCAACTTTACGGCGGTGCAAAAGCGTGGGTTGTACTTGGCTCGGATCCGACACTTTTCGTGACTCACTCAGCATACTAAAAGCCGCACGCTAACGGCAACATGATAACATGTGCACATTTTATTGTTTCGTATTGCTACGTGGATGTTTTATTATTAAATATCATTTTTTGCCTTCGTTTTATTTACACGCGTTCTAAATAAATGTCGAATACGTTTCTGGAATTTAGGATGCCATTATTATAATAAGAGGTCGCCGCGATCTGGTAGCATTATTTTTATATCAATGAAATAACGCCGGTTTTGGAAGATCCCGACTGTATATACGCGGTTTTCTAATAATTTCAAAAATAATCCCTCGATTCCGAGTCGATTGTTTGTTTTCCGGGCGATCACGACGATGGCGTACGAGTGGTCAATATCGCGCGCCAGTTACATTTGTTACAGCTGACTAGTTATCGGTTTTTTTTTTTTTTTCGTAGGTTAGTGACTGTAAAAAATTCTTTTTTTTTTCATTTATCTTTCTTTTTACCACAAAGCATTAACGTTGTCCTAGTCGAATATTAGTTCATTAAAAGTTGAGCAACAAATTGTTTTCAAACTGTCAATTTTCCTAGTAAAAATTGACCGGGCGGTAACTGGACATGTAATGGTTCGCCAGCCAGGGGCCTGGGAAGGTGACGTCACCCTTATAGAACCTTATAGAACCATGGCTGACGAACCAATATTTGCCCATTTACAATTCGGTCAATTTTTACTAGGGAAATTGAATAAGGTAGTTTTGAAGCTAGTCGTAGGCTTTTATTCCACCGCTAATGGAGTTGCAGCTCATTAATTCATACCGTCGATACACCACGGATTTAGGTCCCGGAATTGGTGTATGTCCTTGCGACCTACGTTGCACATAAGATCATAAAATTTTATCGACACAGTCAACCCGATGCCCCCGATCGTCGTAAAAAAGACATAAAACGTAGTCAAACAAATTTTTGCTTTCAACTTGGAAGCGAAAAAAGTGTTACCATTGATTGTTGCTGTCAAGGTTAACGATTGTCCCAGCGATGGTCAGTGACTTTCCGTGATTTAATCGACGCTGATGCTACGTGGTCGTTTACAAATTAGACATGGGATTTTATCTATATACAAGTTTTCCTATTATTTAGCTAAAATTAGTTTAAAATTATCTTTTTTATGAGATAAACTCTAGTCAAATTCAGTCGGGATATGCCTTATTAGTGGTACACAGCCTTATCTATAGATGCCATATCAGGGCCATAAAAGGGTCTCCAAACGATTAGGGGCCTAAAGTGCAATCTTAAATTTTTCTGATTATTTAGATTATAATGATTGGTTTGTTATCTAACAGCATATCGATATTACATTGTATTCAAAGATTGAAATGTATGAATATGGTTATATTTACGTTTTAATGTATGTTTATTATGTTATTATTTGTACGTCCATGTACGTGATACCAAGATTCTATCGACATATTTTCATCATTACGTTTATTGTTTTCTCTCTGAGTCTTTATTTACATTTAATAATAAATGTAAACAGGAATAAAGGAAAAAGACATTGTCTTTTAATAAAAGTCACTTTGAGATATTGTTATATAAATTCACTTGCAAAACTTATATTATATGTATTGATACACAATGAAAATTAATTTTTGTCAGTTTCTAAAAATGTATATCTTCCAAAATGAAAATTTGAATTCATTCACAATTTTAAAAAGTTTTTGTACTTCCACAAGCTCGTTTTACTAGATTAACATCATAAATCTTAGGACACCATTGTTTATATATTCTATTGTCTTATATATAAATAGTTATAATACTTAATATACATAAATTGGTAATGTAATATTAAAAAGGTAACAAAAGTTGAACTTTAATGCATATAAAGTATGTGAATCTTTCTTCTCAGTGCATTATATTGTATGTTGCCCGATCATAAAAAAAAATAATGAATAAATACCGAATTATACCGAGGACACCTTACTAAGCTGTGTCGAAGTATTCTTTACAATATGATATATTCGTGTGCGGTCTTGACCAGGCCCCAAAATGGTTGATTGAATTTCATATTGATTTCCCTGTCGGCGCCACATACATACCTAGCATGTACACCTATGGCACCCGTGTACAGCGCCCTATTCGGATACCCTATCGTGGTATCCGATACAGACACGAATGTCTGATCTGGACCATATCTCTCTCGGAATACAATTTTTGCTAGAAGAGTTTGACTATTAACACAGTTATAAGAAAATCTATAAAAATTAGCTCAATAAATATCTGTTGCAAAACTGCAGTAATTTTTCTAGCTGTACGGTTACATACCTAAAAATATTTTTCATCATACAATTTTCTTATTGATCTTACAAGTTGTGTATTCGAAACAACTTATTTATTATTACACAAATAATGTCATTTTTATATAACATCACGCTATTTGCATAGTATTATAAAATTCATAACGTAAACGTATATTTGCCTTCATTTCACAAACATTCGATACACCTTCCGGTAATGAAAATATTTCGCTATATTTTATTATAAACTTAGTTATTCGCGCTTCAACCCTGCGCCACAATTTCGCCACATATTATTAGCATTATTTTTAATACTGTTAAATTAAAAGCATCCCACCGTAATTTGTAATAAAATTCATTTTACATTCATTTTTGCGCCCGCACAGTACAATACGAATACTACAGTTATAATAACCAGTATATAAAGTCTCGCACTTTGTGCGTTCCTAAATTCTACACTTTATTACCACGCATTGAATTTTTCGCATTGAAACATTTCCGTGTTTTTTCTCACAACCCAAACATTACACGGTAAAATTATAATATCACCGTAATGCGAACATAGTTCCTTTATTTTTATTCAATTTGTTAATGAACTTTTGGTAGCGCCAACCAACGTGAAAAGAAAAAACTAAATGAAACAAAGAGAAACGGCGAAGAGGGAGAGAAAGAAAATGTGTATACAAAAAATATGAAAAGAAAGCATAAGAAAAATCCGCCGTATAATCGGCGCCATCGATTACAAGTTAATTGTTCGAAGAAAAAAGGGAAGCCCTCGAAATAATGATAACAATTCGAGATGTTGATTTTAAACGTTGTCGAAGGCGAGCGCCAATGACTAACCGTCGCATAATTTTTCATGCGACTCGCAGTTACCAATTAATTCGCGAACAAACTCCTGGCGTTTAGCCGCATTTAAAATGTTCCCGGGCATAAAGTTTAATAAGCAAGATACGCCGCGACGAGACGGAAAAAAAAGGAAAGAAAAGAAGAAAAAAAAACTTTCACCCTTAACCTTCAAACAATCCGCCCATAAACTGCGATATAAAAGCGCACGCGCGCATACATCTCGCTCGCCCGAAACTCGGGCTCGGACGCAAACAGTCCTTCCTCATATAATTGTCATTACCGTAAATTGTCATTTACGATTTTCCAATTAAACGTAATGCCTCGGATGGGAATGAACGGACGGAAAGAAACCATAACTTGAGCGAGCGGCGCGGCGGAAATAACGAGGCCTGCCCCTTTAGCCCGAGCAAATCTAATAAGCCCATCCAATAATTCCGAAACGGCCGACCGTGCGATTCGCGCGCGCGCGAAACAACGTCGTTAGGCGCCCGGTTGTTGACACACGCGAGTTTTAGGCGTCCCAGCGCCCGTCCGCCATTTAACGCTTGTTTGCACGGCCGAATGCCGATTTTGCCTTTATTGAAACGGCCGTTCCAAGTGCAAATGAAACGTGAAAGGGCGTATAGAAGGCGCGCCGTTTAAAGCCAGTCATTGGCGCGTCTTATACCATCGAATTTTGTCGTGAATCACGTTCTCAATGGTCCTGGCCGGGCCTCGACGTGGCAGCCTCGTTTGCATGCGTAATTTTTGCGTCGCGCGCCACCTCTCGTCCGGACTGGGAACCGGTCAAGGTCGTCGTCCCTTTCCAAATATTCGGTGCCATTGCGTGGCCCGCTTTACAATTAACTCGCGGCTTTTCGAAGCGCGTTTTACATTCCGTAGTTTTATTTTAAGAACGCGAGGAGAAGCATTTGAAGGGAAACGAGCGGAAACAAATGAGTGGCAACGAAAAATGGGCGGGCGAAAGAGAAAAGGGTGGGGGGTTGAAGAGGAAGACGAAGAATGACGGGGGAAAAAGGCGAAATCGCAGCCAAATAACAAACGCCGATGATTCGCTTTGACGGGGAAAAGGATGAAACTTGATGCTTAATTTGAAGCCGAGCTTGCCGCGCCTCGCCCGTCGATCGTTATTTTTGCTCCGGTGTAATAACCGACTCATTAGAAATGCTCGCCTCTTTTGGGCCCTGGCTTTATTTTTTCAATTGATTTTACCGCGGCACTCGGGCGGCGTTTGAAAATAAATTTGCCGCGCAAGTTCGCCGCTCCGGTGCATTGTTTTAATCGACTTCTGGTAAATTAACAGCTCTAATTTATAAGCGAATAATCGAGAGTAGGGCGCTGTTGTTGCGCGTTCGTTAATTAAGCAAGGCCGCGCGTCAATTCGATTATTCGAGGCGACATTTTAAGGCAAATTAGTCCGGGCGCGAGATCGCGAGAGTGACCTTTCGTTAATGTTCGCGACGCCGGTCGATGTCGAATAAACTGATAAGATGCAAGGATATTAACAATAAGCAATGGCAAAGGGCAATACTGCGAGTGAAAACTGGTTTACGCACGTTGAAGTTTACGTACCCTGCGCGCCGTGGTAATAACGGAGATAATAAGTAAGTGAGCAAAGAAGAGGTGGAAAAAAAAGAGGCGAAAATGAAGTACAAATAGCTGAATTCACGGGCGGACGCAGGGTTCGCGCCGGTAATAATTAAGTACGTATAAGTTTTCTGTATTAACGAGCCGAGTCTGTCGTTTAAATAGAGAGTGGATGGACGGACGCAAAACTTGGGGGCCTGTCCGGCGCAGATGCCCCGGCGAACATTCTCGACAAAAGGGAAAGGTAATAACAATAATTCAGATCTTTATTATCATCTTGCGTAGTGTACGTTAAGCGTGCAATAAGAGCAACGGCGTGCGAGGTATGAAAAATCTCTCATTTCGGCGAAATTTCTTTCCCTTTTTGACGCATGGTGGCGAATTAAACGGATACCTCCAACCACGTCATTGAATAAGTGCAATTCTTTGACTTATACAAAATGCACTGTTCAATTTTTGAATAAAACGCATTGGTTACTTGATCCAATTCAATTATTTTCATTTTAAACTAATCAACAATATTGGACAAATGTCCGTCAAGGCTTTGGTCCATGTACCTCTGATCCTTTTACGAAATTTTTAATGACATTTATGCTCATTTGTGTCTCGATTTTCGCAATGATGCTAAACATTGGTTGATCGCCTAAACACGTAACTTCATGTACTAGTTGACAACAAAACTGTTGTGAAATGTAATTACGCCAATATTTAGCTAGTAGTAAGTTAGTACTAAATGCGTGCTGACTAACAACTAGGCCATACTCTAGTCAACGTTATCATGCCAAACACTGCTCTTTTTTGCAACTTGAGTTTAAAAAATAGAGATACCTTGCAATAAAACAGCGCTTTATGCAAATTTACAGCAAAATGTAATCTTTGAATAACACGTTTTAACCTTAAAGTGAAATAATTGTCACTTTGCTGTATATATAATGTGTTTTTGTATTAGAAATGTAGCCCTTTGCTGGTCTTTGTACTGAAAAAGTAAGCGCAAATTACAATTTGATATTTAATTTTAATTGAGTAACTCGGATAGAAAAGTGCATATCATTATTTAGTCATGTGTATGCAGACAAACGATGTACTAAATAATTTTAGTGTGTTTTTACACTTTTAATGGCAAAAATAATTCAGTTAGTAAGAAAGTATGAAAATAATTAATTTTCTGCGAAATAAAGGCCAGTAAATATTAATCATAAAGATATTGATTTCAAATTTTTCATTTGGAATATTACTTTATTTAAACACATTGCACAGTCGATTGAATAATTAATTCTTCCTCAAATGAATGTACAACATTAATTAAAAGGTGGAAAGTAATGCTTTAAAAAGTATAAAGGAATGTAATGGAGTCAAATTATAGCGTTTTTTAAATACAATTATAAAAGTCTCCATCAGAGTTGAATCGTAATTACTTTCGCACGTGATTGAGAAATATACCTCACTACTTCGTTTTGCTTGATACAAATAACAAGGAGATGACTTAACGTCCCGAAATCTCGGGGAAACAAAGGAGTGACAAGGTTTTTCAATATATGCCATCATTACCCCCTGAAAGATTACAAATCTCTTACAGTTACGACAAAGTATGACAAATTCAGTATCGTTTTTCGTAGGTCACGAATCACTCGGGCAAAAGTAATTTTGTTAAATTTAGTCGTGCTAGGGCTTTGCTTTCAGAGCCTATTTTGACATCCACCCAAAGCTTTTACAAACTTAGGAATCACTAGACGAACTTCCACTTGGGCTGTCATACAACGGGAACATACATCATGTTTGATTGATCACGCTGAGGCACCAGAATGGGATTACCGGATCTGCCTGGCTTTTTTTATACCGCTTTTTGTCTCTCGCCCCAAATCTCGGCCCATTTTGTTGAGCTTTTTTATTTCGGGGGTGACAGACCGAGTTCTGAAAGTTTCACTCCCGTTATTTCATCTTCATCTTGTTACGTGGAAAAAGCATACTCGCGACGTGGAAAACTTTTTTTTTTTCGCGGCAAAATATTTTCGAACTTTTGCCTTGCCTTACATTTTTATTAGCTTGATGGATACCACAATACATTTTTAACCTTACAACTCGCCGACTGAAATCTTTTTTGTTGCCACTTTTCGAGCTTTCGTCGAACTCTTTTTTTCATCGACTCGCTTACTCTCTTTCTCTCTCTCTCTCTCTGCCTCTTCGACTCTTTGCCTTTCTCTCTTAACAGTAGTATTCTTCGAATTATGAATATGCAGTTCTTCTTATTCCAAAACGAAACGCACGAAAGAGTTGTTAATTTGTTCTTGCTTCGTCGCGACCGCTTCTTATTTACATTGTTTCAAAGTAAAATTGTATCAAGGCATACACTTTTCCAGGTCACCGTAAAAATATACGGCATTAATTATATAAATATACCAAGTTTTATAAAGGGCTTAAGGCGTAGCGAAAATCATTCCACGATGGTCAATTAGTCTAAACATTTTTTAACTTCTCAACGGGGGAAGCTACTCAAAAACTTTCCGGTAAAAGTTGTTAAGCTTTCCACTTATAACAAAGGCGATAAAAATTCTATACCAAATGGCTACCAAATTTTTTGAATAATTAAAAAAGAAAATGCGAACCGCCACGTAAATTCGCATGCAATTTTAGCACGTTCTTATTATCTATAAAATTCCTGAAAATAAGTTAACTTTGCTGAAAATAAGACCACGCGATATCCTCATTAGTGCCCAGTTCTTTCATGCAACACAAAGAAGTTAACCGTCAACCGTTTCCTCCATTTATGTCACTAACTTTTTCGATACCGATCGATAAATTTTATCTCCGGGAATATAATTTTTTTTTGTTCCCCCGCGGCTTTTTCTTGCAGTACCTTTCTTTGCGCAAAAGTGTCGGCATTAAGTGTAAAAATTCATTAATACCACAAAGAGTTGAAGTCACAAACAAAATTCATAAAAGCATCAAAGTCCTCTAATTAAGTGCAATTACCGTCATTAATGACTAAGTGCTCAAATAGGATATAAATATAAAAAAAAAAAAACTCGAAAAGAATGAAATGAAAATTAAAAAGATGCCTTAGGGTGAAACGCGACTGGATGCCCGAACTCTTTCTTAAATTAATCCTTATTTCATATTATATTAAAAGGGTCTGCATTATTAAGAGAGATATGTTTATTCCGAGCCCGTCCGGCGACATTTCACCTTAAAATTTGATTAAGTAGAGACAGTCGCGCGCTCGCGTGACACAAAGGAGTTAACTGTCATAACAGTATCCCCCTTATTTATGTCACCACGGATGTCAATATTGATGAAACGGTTTTTTGTCGCCGAAGGAGCTTCCAAATATTATTGCCGAATGCCGCGCGGCGCGCAGTCAACATAGTTAGTTAATCAGCCGCATCGATCGCCAATCAGAAATAATTAGCTTGGCGTTCGATCATCGGCGGCAAAAAGTTGCTCGGAAACTCGCCTCGCCGTAAATCAATTCTACGATTGGACGTTTAGCGTCGTTCCGCGGCGAAGCTGCCGTTTGCCGCAAGACAGGTAGGTCGAAGGATGGAGTTGGACGCCGATGATAAGTCGCTGATAATGCACAAGCGTGGAGGCCGCGGGGGCGGCGCGAAGAGGCGGCGGAGCGACGGAGCGACGGAGCGAGGGAGCGAAGGAGGCCGGTTCGGCACACAGCGCGAGACAAGGTTAACCGGAGCAAACGGCGTGTCGTCATGGGTCCGCTTTGCGTCTCCTTCTTCATCGTATCGCAGATCTCGGCGCAATTTGCGATCTGGATAGACGTTCGATAATGCCTAATGAATTGGCACAGGTGACACCCTGGAATGTAAAGCGAACGACCGGCCATTGGACGAGAGAGCGCAGACAATTACTCAAGTTGCCGAGAGACGTCAGACTCGCTGGGTGTTGTTATTAATTAAATGTCCCAATGATAGGCATCGTATCGTGCGCTATATGTGCCAAATCATCAGCCGAGGCTTTTTTGCCATTAGATGTCATTTGTCTCGTTGATTAAAAGAAAAAGGAATGGATAGAAATAAAGGGAAGGGTCCACTTGAGTTGACCACCACTTTGCCAGATGTTACTTTCAACTTCAACAAAATTGTTGTTGTTTTGACTTCCGTTTGGTAATGCTAGGTTGCGAGCGCACCACCGCGCACAAATCACTCTTACGGATCTTTGGTTTTGGAAATAAAGTGGCGCGCATGGAATGTCGTTTGTGTTTTAAGATGTAATCTGTTGGAGAAAAGTTGGTCCCGTGCACTGTTTGAGCTGTGTTCGGCGGTTTAATTGAGAATGAAATCACTGCAGGATAAACAATATTGAGTCCATTTCGCTAAACTTTGAAATCGGAGGAAACGCGAACATTCTTTATGATACGGATATTAATACTTTGTTGAGCAAAATTTTGAACTTAATTGGTGATTCAGATTTTACAAAGTTTTAATGAAATAATTATGAACTATAAAGAAATAAATCATGTGCATTCAGTGTCAGGGAATCGCGAATTATTTAATAGAGTCACTGCTACGTAATCTGTTAAATGTTAAGGTAAATATTCACAGAGAATGAATTCTTAAAATAACTTCGTGAACAGGATCTCAGATTTTATAATCATTTTTAAATATTTGATGCTTTATTACAAAACAAAATAGTTATATATTTATGATTAAAAGTATTGTCTATTGCTGGCCAGTAACACTCTTCCATTTTTCGCGCATCGAAAAAAATTCTTCTTATCTTTTATAGGAATCCACTTATGGAACCCATTTCTTAACTTAGTTAAAAAAACATAAACGTTGATTAGCTAGGCCGTTTACCCATTGATCGAAACAAGTGATAGTCAGAGGGAGCAATGCCTGGAGAACACGGTGGACTTTCCATTTCAATGCTTTTAAGTATGTTTTGACCGACTTTGCGAGTCGAGCATTTGGGGTCGAGCATTGTAATACTGCAAAATCACTTTATCGTGTCTCTTGTTGTACTGCGGCCGTTTGTCTTTCAATGCTCAGCTTAAACGCATTAATTGCTTTTGATACAGATCATCTGTAATTGTTTCAGATGGTTTTAGCAGCTCATAGTACACTATGCCGTGTTGGCTCTAGCAAATACAAAGCATGACCTTGGAACTGTGAATATTCGACTTGACCGACAACGAGGAAGCGTGGCGGGGAAGTCCCTATGATATTCAGCGCTTAGGATTATCGTACTGAATCCATTTTTAGTCCCCAATTACAATGCGATGCAGAAATCCCTTCCGTCTTTATGTATCAAACAGCTATTCATAAACAAACAAACACCCTTCAGCATCTCTCTTGACTTCATTTAAGAGTTATTTCAACTAACTAACTCACAATTTTTGCTGAGTCACTAGATATGTGTGCGGTCTAGTGTTATCGTGATGGAAGAGAACGTTATTTCTATTGATCAATTCTGGCTGTTTTATTTATTTTTTTTTTTTTTTTTAATCGCCTGGTTCTACCACATTAGTTATTGACCATATTTGAACAGTTCTTGATAAACAATTCTTTTTCAATCCCACCAAACACTCAGATTGAGAATATATATTTCATATATTACATAAAAAAGTTTTGGGCTTGCAACATTTCAGCTGAAGCAAGCTACATATACAAATATGTACAAAAAGTTATTTCCCTCCTCACATCATTCACAATGAATAAAACATGTGTCTCTTTTTCGCCAACATACGCTATATTTCATGCAAAATAAATATATCTTTAATATATATTAATACCATGCTTCCAAGTTATAAATGACTACGGAATAGAGTGATTAATTTTTACGAGCTTTCTGCATAAAAATGGATAAAAATGCCGTTAATTTTTTTATGCCCTTCGAAGTATACATAATTTCTAATCAAGTCCGAAATAGTAACACATATACAGTCCGAATGAATGCAATATTTCGTCAAACTTTTTAAAGCTATCGCTTTGAGAAATTTTTGGTAAATATTTTTCATTATTTCATAGGAAGCACGTTGATAAAAATTTTCCTCCAATGCCTTACATATGTATGCATATTATAGTTTATTAATCGGTGAGATTTATTTAACTTTGAATAACAAAGGAACATCTTTGATTCAACAAATAAATATTACTTTTTTCGAAGAGATGACTGATCGATATATATAGAAAATATTTAAAGAAACAAACTACAGTATTTTTAGTTGATTGCACTAAATCTTTCTTTGAGTGCAGATTACTGGTACTGACCTTGTGTTATCACTTCCTTCTGGCACAATTTTATCACTGTACTGAGAAACAAATTTACCAGTAATGATGACTCTAGCAACAGTCTTGTGCCAGTACTGGGGCCTGTATTACGTTGTGCCAATACTCTCTGCCGTACATTTACGAAATCGCAAAAAGATCAGCGCGAAAATAAAGTATGACTGTATTCAGCTTATTGATTAAAGATCCAAATATATGCGGCAGTGAAGTTAAAGTCCAGTTTTTATGAACTGGAAATTCAATCTTGCACCGAGCCAACAGAGGACACGGATCATTAACTTAATTTAGCTAAATTTAACATCCTGAAGTTGGCCGCATTTGAGGTCAACAACAAAACCAATCGCTTAGTAATAGACGATTAATGGCCCCGTGTCTTTCAATTACCGTTGCACTCTTTTCTCTTCTTATTTTTGTATCATTTTTTTCGTCCCCTCTCCATCCTTTTTTTTCGAGCCCCGCTCTTCGCTTAATCGATTCTTATTTTCGGAAACCCGCAAGGATATTTATTCCCGTGACGCTCTCATGACGCCAACGTTTTAATTTGAATAGCACAATCCAATTTAGAAATTCTGATTTACAGCGAGTTTAACATGAAACATGGCAAATTTGCCGTCGAATAAATGTCGATAAAAGTTATTTCTTCTGCTCGAAAATTGCGGGCCGTATGTTCTCTCCGGAATGAATTCCCATGCAGTATCGATCACCACAATGTCGTATCGTTACTGTACGACAGTTACGTATAGCTTATTAATATTAATGAATTACCTCTGCTGAGATCTTCATGATTTATGTCGCCAAGTTCTACGTCAATGAAAACTCGTTGCATTGCTATAAATCCTGCAGTATGGCGGGTCAAAAGTGGTTTCGGTTCATTATCTATATTTTTAACGGCTAAGCATTCCGTTCACTCTCACGCGTCGCGTTTCGCCTCCCCCCAGCACCCCTATTAATCCCCGCCCCCTCGTTCCCTTTTTTGCCCCGCATCATTTTCGCACTCGTGCGCAAACCTTTTTGCCCCGCGAGTTCCAGTCGTGGTTTCGCTAGTTGCCGCGTTTTTTGCCCCGCTCCCATTTACATATTTCGATAATTAGTATTGTAATGTATGCACGATTAATATTCATGGTGCAAAAATGAGGCGGCCAACTTTGAGAGATCACCCACGCGGGCATATGCGTCTAATAGTCGCACGCTTAGATATCAACGGATAAGAAATAGTGTTGAAAATATTAATGTTTATATCGTAATCATGCGATATCTTTGAACATTTCTGCTGGATATATTATGTCTACATTTCTGCTAGATATATTGTAAAATTACAATTTTTTGTTCTAAGAAAATATCTAACACATTTTTTTTATTTTTTTGACATACAGAATATTAATTTATTTTGTTATACTTTCTTCAGTCTATTCTCTTTCATTATCTACATTTATTTTTAGATTTCGTGTAAAGTTTGTGCCATTTTTGATAATTCAAGCGTAAAGGAATTTTTGAATTTGATGAAATTCGAAAAAAAATTGAACTGGACACTTTTATCGTAAATCTTGTAATTGTGTAAGATAGATGTAATTGAAATTCAAGTGTAATTAGAAGTGATGCGTACATAATGTCTAGATTACGTGGTTGCGATTGGCGGTTGTAGAGTGATAGGCTTTTAATTCAATTTCAAGGATTTTAATAGTGGCATAGATTTCGTAATTACTTGAATGAGTTTTTGCGATTTGGATGCGTGATTTATCGTGGAGAATTTTAATAAAATTTGCGGCCCTGTCGAAGCTTTGGATCAAATTCCTTATATATATATTTTTTCCCATCATTGTCGATTTTGTCGAATCTAAAATGTAATGTATTAATTAATAATAAAATAACCCGAAGTTCCATTACTGTCAATTTTATAATCTCTCGGGTTTAATAGTGATTTCATAAATCTGACGAAAATGCATGTTATTGAAATTCTACGGTGAGCAGAAGTGGTGGATACATAATGTTGAGATTAGATAGTCGAAGCTGTTAATTCTAAAGAGCGACAGTCTTTTAATTCAATTTGAGATATCGCGATGTCGTAATGATATTCATAAATTAATTTGCAGATTTCACGTCTCACCGAAATGGGAAGTAATGCAGAACGATACATTTCATTAAGTTGATTTAATGATTATGGCTCAGATTAACATTCATAACTTATCTCGTCGTTTCTGTTATCTTCCTCGAATAACAAACTTAACCATGACTATATTTAAGTCAAACTTAAACCCCATTATAAATATTTTTATCGGGGAATAAAAATTTTAATCGAAAAACTAGTGTCGATCGAGCGTAACGGCGCAAAGAAAGGTATTTAAACATGAGCGCGATCCTGGAGGATTATAATTTAATCAATTTTAATGGATCGGCGGGCGCGCCGTGTTAATTTTTAACGAGACCAAAACTTTGTCGAACGAACGTAAAAGTGAAAACTACCGTGCGTGGAGTGTCGCGGATGATCGATTCGATTGACGCTGATTATTGGCGCTTCATTTTGCCCCTTTCCCCGGCACCCAACCCTCCAGCCCCCCCCTAGTCTTTTTGTTTTCTTCTCTTCCGATTGCGCTCCGAGCAAGTGGAAATACTTTCGTTCGCAACAGGCTTTTCAACTGTCTAATTAAACGGCGCGTAGAGAAGTTGATGTGCTAAAAAAATTATTGTCTCCTGATAAACAAAGAAAGTTCCTAAATGGTGGAAGACAAAGCCCGTTCCTCCGTCGTAGACAACAATTAGCTACGGCGGACCGAAAGTTTCATGCATTCGTCCGTTGAAAAGTTGTCTGCCGCCAGTTTTTGTCTATCACAGACGAGCAGTTTTATCATTCCCCATTTTGTAACTTTGTTTCAAAGTCTGGATGTTGCTTCGCATGATGTTTGTCCAATAATTTACAAATTGCCACGCACTTTCTACTATGTTTGTATAAACAGGATTTTACATTTTATTGATTTGCGACCATGAGATCATTATTCTTCTGTAGTTGCAACCCATACGCAACAAATCTGAGACTATTCCATTGTGAAAAAAAATTCTGAAAAAACTGAAAAGTTTAGCTTTTCAGTGTTTTTTAGCGTTTTTCAACATTTTTCAGCATTTTATAGCATTCTTTTTCACAAAGGTCCACAAGTAACCGCAACGGTGCCTACCACTAAATGCATTAAATCATCCCGAATTCTATCGAACATTAACGATCCCAACATAAACTTCACGTCAAGGATTAAAGACAAAAACTTGAATGTCTGAATCACACGGACACGCTGAAATGCGATAAATATATAGATGAGTTGGTATCATGTTTTCAATGAGGTCACCTTTATTCCCGAAGTGCACCCAGATATACAACAATTAGGTTCGCAAGTTGTTTTCGTGCCGCGCAAACTTAATTACGATCAATTATTATATTGTACGACTTTCTATTTAGCGTGGTAATTGCGCATTGTTATATATGCTTAAAAAAACGTTGAACCCGAAATGTTTAAAACATTCAATTCTTTTAGTTCTTTAATACATATTAGCTAGTTTTAGTCAAACTCCTTACTTGTACTAGCAGAATTTCCCAGTAGAAGTTTAGTATTTTTTGTCTTGTCAGTATTGGTATGGTTACCAAGATTGTTAATCACTGCTGACTTATTATTCAATTCAAAATCTCGCCTAGCATTACCATTCTAATAAAGATTTATACTGGGATGCAAATATACTAATTCTAACAAACTTGGTATCAGTTCTGTACCTTTACTAAATCGGTAAAATATTTTCTACTGGATTACATTACATTTAGTAATCAGTCAGATCAATCAGTACAAACTCATATTGAATACACAAATTAATATTCAATTCATATTAACGTTTTGTATTCGTTACACAAGAAATTTCTAGTTGTCAGAATATTGTACAACGTCTATTAAAATATAGATATAATCATTCCTAAGAACGTAAAAGAGAAAGTATAAATACAGCTTATATTGTTGTTTTTACACAACGACACATTAAACATATTTTTATTGGCGAAAATCTTTTTTATCAGTCGGCGAATAAATCACTGCAATGACTTAGAATTAAAGGAAAAATAAAAAGGCCATTAAACGTCCATTAAATCACACTTTATCACCGAACCAAAGATGCCTGGTATATAACAATAATTTTTTGTGGCCGGTACTTCATTTGACCAGTTACATCGGATGCCTTTCCGATGAATTAATTAAACAACGAAAAGATTTGATTCGACGGTGAAGCGTTATAAATTCTTGGCACAGTCATGTGCATAAATCGCGACTGTTCATCCCGCTGAAAAGGGCCGTATCACCGCGCTTGCAAATTTTCAACTGCGCGGCATCGGGCATTCTTGTTTCCCGCGCAGTTCATCGTTTTTCCTCGTGGCCAACTCCGGCCGGACCTAATTACTGACTAATGCACGCCGCGACCGCTAAATATCACGTAATTAACCCTATTTTTGACCCTCCTTTATTATTTTTGGTCGCTGTTCATTCTTTATTCTTCTTCATTGCAACATAGTGGGCTTACTGATGAAGTTGCGGGTATTATTTAATGAACGCGCACGCCGCGACTATGCGACGCGCATTCCGCACGAGAGCTTTTGTTGCAAGCGGCTTTGTTCAAACAGTTATAGCACGTAGGTACAGTTATAATCCGCTCAGCATGGATTCCCAGCTACTGCTCATTGCTATAATGATATATGCAACTCTTATGCTGTTGAGTAGCCCATTACGTTACGTGATTGCGAACATGAAAGCGAATGAATCAAGCTTCATCCGAAATATCCGTACGGCGATCGGATCTCAGAAAATTAAACCGAAAGTTTGATAAGTCTATCATAGCTTGGCGAAGTGGAAAAAGAATAACATCCTGTCTCAACATTTACGTACCATAAATGATAGGCTAAATATTGAAAATGACATTGAACGAAGGTGACAGTAAATTTTGATTGTATATTGATGATGACTTTTGAATTTTATTACATAAATCTTTCTTTTACGAACTATTAAATATTAGAAGAAGAAATAATGATTAAATAAGTTTTTCTTTATAATATCATATCCTTCGTTTCTGTTATAATATTTATTTTACTTTACATTTTTCCATGTATTCATATTTCAAGATAAAAACACGGTTTCTCGATTCCGCATATAAATAATAATGTATTTTAAAAAAATGACATGGCATGATCCCATCAGAATACTACCCGTATAGCCTAGTATCACATCAAAGACCTTTTATCCAGAACTATGTCTACTTATAGAACCAAATATTTTAACTAAATCAATACTACGAAAATTCAGCACAAAAATAACAAATCCGTAAATGGTATTAAATTTCGAATGAATTATACTCTTTTCCTTAAACTTGTTGCATTGATTTTCAATTTCGTTACTACTACATAATTTGTTGCTTACAAAGCTACTAAAGTAATTTCATAATTTGCATTCTGTTTTATCTATGAATGTAATCTTGTTTTGAAAATCCGCGTATGCTATTTCAACAAATAAATGTAATCCTGAAATTTTGTTATACATAAATCTACATTAGAACATTTTCATACTTGTGCCATGTGATTTTGCAACAAAGACCCTCTAAGCATAATAACGTTTTCTATATTACACTATTAAAGTGAGATATTACCGTTGTACATGGAAAAAACTAGGCGTAACCGGCTGACGCCCAGCGCATCACTGTGTGATGTGTTCAAATAAAATTGCAGTAGGGCATTGTTGGCTAACGTGCCGTACATCAGCCAGTAATGTAACGCGCACATCACTCAGTCATGCGATGGAAATCATTCAGTGATGCGAAGAGTATCACTCAGTAACGTTAATTACAAAATGTTATTTCTTTTCTGAAATCGCAAAATATGTTGGAAAATAAATATTTTAAAATCTGGGACAAAAAAGTAATTAAAATCAGTAAATGTTTCTAACACTATATTACAGTATTGATCTAACTAAAAGACGTATATAAAAATTTATAGATGGTAATTTAAAAATTTTGCTATTCCTATTAATGAAATCCAAGATCTTGAACGACTTGGAAACAATATCCCGAGCACGAGGATTACAGGGGCCATTTTCAGAATATCGAATTCTTAAGCCCTTCAGGATCCTTTAGAGGTAGAAATTGTTTCGTCGTTGGTGCTCTAATCAAAATTTATCATGACAAAAACAATACTGAGCCAAATTTATGTGGAAAAATTATTATTGCTTGCAGCAAACGATTTGTAAATTTTAACATACATTATTTTAAAGTTTAGGGATATCATTATTCGGAACACTGACCGTTACAAATTTAGCAAATTGTACCGAACCCTCATCATTTCGTTGGATCGTATAGGTAGAGGTCACTGTTAGATTTAAGTGCGTCATTAGTGGTTGTTTACTGGCTTCTGGCACAGTAGTAACAGTGCATGAAGTAACTAGTAATAATACATTATGGTCTGGACTCTCGTTAATGACACATGACATCTTCTAATTGACAATTCTTGCGAGGTAACTTGTAACATAAAATCGAAATACCGACGTTCATTTTATTCATGCTTTAGCCGAAATTACTCCACATAAACAACTTTTTACGTCCCAACGTAATTTTGCATTCTGACCCCAAAAAAATTTATCGCAAACAATTTTCTTTTAATCTCTGGTAATGCTGGTTACCTAATTTCCGCACTTAAGGCGTGATCGCCGGAGGATTTAAGTAGATTATTAGTTGTTATTCGCCGGATACAGTTGTCTCGCTGTAAATGTTAACAAATAAATTCCGAAACGCGGGTAACTTGCTGCTCAATAAATAATTCGCTGCGGAACTTATTGCTCCCCGAAATCGACACCGGCGATTTCCAATATTCTAATGCCATTTCCTGAAGCAGTGATTAGTATTGAGCGCGTTACATTACAGATATGGTTATTTCGCACAAAACGACTACTGCAATATTAGATTTCCTGGCATACAGCTCCAGACCAATCACCGAGTATTTCAATAACTGTTAAACTTTGGAACTTCAGTTTCAGTTCGATGTTAGAATTGAAATCCGAAAATGTGATCGTCATTACCCTCCCTAAAAATAGTTTCGCTCACGTTCCTAGTTTTATCTCCGTTTCGCCGATTTCGGAAATTTTAATTGGCCCGCATTACTGTTTCAATTACTTCCGACTTGGGAGCTACGTCAGTTACTTTTCTATTCGTATAAATTGAATCAATTATTGATTTCGGGCTCTCGAGTCTCGCTTAAAATCAATTGAAAAGCGAAATGTCCCTTTGGCCCTGATTAAATTATAGAATACCGCGCGAAGCCGTTGCCGACCGAATAACCGTTTGTTCGACTTTATTCGAATACCTTTATTACACCATAGTTGGAGGAGTTCTTTGAAGATGGTCACAGCTTCTTAGACTGCCAGAGTTTTACGGAAATATAGTCGTCCTGCGAAGACATCCCTTTTGGGTGTCTCCTCATATCACGACATCGTCGCGTAAAATGCGACGGTACAATTGATACTTTTCGGCGAGAGGTCGTTCGGAGTTGACAAGTTTAGGGTGGCAAGTTTTTTTACGCAGATGTTCATGGTCGGGTGAGAGACAACTCTCGCAACTTAGCAACGTTACCTCGCATGAACGAAGCCATCAATCTTTGCTTCAACCCTAGAATTCCTTTTCCACCTTTCCTCATCTACTTAGATTTTCAACGGTGAAAGGTCCGTGGAAAATTCCGGCGAAGAAATGCTCGCAAAAAGTGCAAAGAAGACGTTTTGCGTGCCGCGAAAATTGAATGACAGTATTTACGGTTTGATTGAAACCTCTAAGATTTGTGGTTTCCGTGTCGGGGTTCTTTGATGAGAATTTTTTAAATGACGAAAACAACAGGGGGGGACTGTCATAGTCGCTGAGGAGAAATAAATGTGGAAATAATATTTACCAATTAAAAGTGATTGTAGTCTTGACTTAACATATCGCATTGCGCAACAAAGTTTAACAATTAAATTTCGACTTAATCCAACAAAGACTTATCCAGCGATCCTTGCGAAAGTAATTGTAACAAAAAGGAATTAAGGCAACTTTCCTTTTTCTTCCCACTTCTGCGAACTTTTAAGGTTCTTTCATTATGGCAACCTATTTAAAGTCTTTATATAACTTGTCAATTTTTCCCTTCAATCGTTTTCCTTTAATAATTTAGAAATATAAATAGTTTCTACGCTTGATAACAACAAGTATAAAGTTTGTCAAAATATAATAATATCAGTATTATGGCGTGATAAATGTTTCCTGCGTGGTGGTATTAGAGTAACATCAATAAGTTACGTTTGCTTCCTTCTAATCTGAAATGTTAATTTGTACTTAATAAAGTTGATGTAATATTGCAGTATTTACCAGTATTAAGTATGCAGTGTTAGCCATAGTAATTTTAAATAATGTACGCTTCTAAGATACGAATTAAACTTTAACGTCTGCAAGAACAATTAAAGTAATCTTTAATTCTGACATGATACCATAATTCTGAATATTACACGAATACAACATTCTGAATTAATTTAATATTTAAAATTAATATTTTATATGTTTTAACTTTGTTTAATTTTAATTTTATAGATTAAGTTACAGCGTTTTTTTTTCTGTGCGGGTTAATAATTATGCTAAGCTTTATACTCAAGTTCGAAAAATTCAGGCCATTGGGAAGCCGAGGTCGCGCAAGAAAATTATATAAAGGAATTCGAAAACTTTCGAGCCATTGCTCGAAATTGCGGATTAGGAATTCAGTGCCGAAATGAAAATTCATTTCAGTTGTTATAACTTTTATAACAATTTTGGACATTTTGTTTTTTGAAACTGCAAGAATAATTCGCAATTTCACGCATAGTATATACCACCCAGCCACGGAATTTCAAAGAACCGGAAGAAAGAAGGAATTTAGTTACTTTTTTTTTATTATTATTAAAGTATCATATAAATAGAGAAGGAAAGAAATGCGGACGTTTGGTTGTATGCGGTGGACCGGGATACGCCTTCTCGGACTAGAAAATATCAGACTGATGCGTCCTTGATGCTCTTGGAGTCAGAGTTCGCTTCAGGAGCACCCAGCGAAGTCTGGCGTGTCTAAGGAATACAAATAAGAAGGTCCTTGAAAACTCACTCCAATCATTTGTGTAAATCTTAGCTAACAACGCGATAACGGAATGGTAACGATGCGGCATAAATGTCACTGCCGGGGCAGCGATGCGCCCGTTACGGCGTAGATATGCTCAACGTTTCGTTTTCTCCCCTTTCATTTTATATTTGAATCATGTATTTTTCATTCGCGAAAACGATGCCCAGAAAATTGAATGCTCCTTAAAAAAGGGACACAGTGAAATATACTTTATGTACGATCCACCGGGAGATTGTATTTTTACATTTTAAATAATGGCCACGTTGAAGGGATACGTATTTCCTACCGCGGTATCGAGAAATGAGCACGCGCTAAAATTATCTTTCGTTCCGATGAAATTTTATTTTAACTCAAGTTTTAATTGAAGTAGTTGACGGAGTTGATTTGTATTGAAATTAGAAAGATGAATTTGCTGTATATAGTCCCATTTGTATATTTTCAGTATCTCTTTTTATTTTTATTTTTTTTCGTTTCTACTTCCATATAGTTTATTAAACTCCACAAATTTTTAGATAAATTAACTGCTAATAATGTCAAATACGATCGAATCGTAAATTGTTTTTTAATGGAATTGCTTTCATTAAACAATTATAATTTACAAAAGTAAATGAAAATACCGCAAATAATCATTAATTGAGTAATTAATTTGGTTGCGTTGTTATAATTGCTGTATCGTTACAATTTTATTAAATACAAAAAGTATTTGCCGCCCTTTTAAAGCATTTAATGGTATTTGCCAACTTCATTTGCACACGTCACGCAATTAATTTTTCCCTTTGTATGTGTGTTTATTTGACGTTGAATTGTACATAAATATCGAATATCGCGAATATCGCGTATAACTTATTTACAATCATCATTTATACACAGAAAAAAAACAATAGCAATATTAACCATTGTTATTTTTCATGATTACCTCATGTTTCTATACAACAAACGAGTTTAAATAAAATACAACAATGAATTAAAGTTAAAGATTGCTGAAGTATATAAATAAGAAACACTATAAAGTAGCATTGACATTTTGTTTAAAGCAGCCTTTTCTCCTTACATTTGTTTAACTCAAAAAGATATAATAAATTTAAAAATTAAATTTGAAAATTATAGTGGCAAGCCACATTATAAATGGGAGTCATAAGAATGCCTAGAGAAACACCCAGGTAAAAATAATTTGAATAATGAAAAGTAAAACATTAAAGCGCAACAAAATCCCGTTTCCCCACAAAAGTCTAATCATAAATCCTAAACATTTTTCTTATCGAGCCAAATACTGGATAAGAACGATTATCCAATTTTCACGTCCTCGACGAAATCTCTCACGAGCGCCTGAAATAAAAGGAAGCGAAGGAAGAAGAAAGATTAAGAGGACGAGAAAGAAACCCCGGCTATTAATAAAATAAACATCGCGAGTCCATAAAAATATCAAGCGATCACAATTACACTCGAACGAGCGGGATCCTTTAGCGCGCGATTGCCACTAAAAGCTATTTACAAAACAAAACCTACGCCCCGACCGGCGCGAATCGCCGCAAACAAAACGCATAAAAGCACGCAGTGTCCTTTCCGGGCGCGTCGCGTAAAAAGTCAACGCAGTCGCATAAAATATCCGCCGAATGGCACGTTAATTACGCAAACGAGTCGCGAATTGATACGAAAAAAGGCGCAAGGAAAAGTGCTAAAACGTGCCTAACGCGCGCCCCACGAAGCAAACCCGAAATGGGCATAAACAACGCGAATAACGTCTGTGTGTATAAAACCCGGCGTTATTTACTTTTATTTGACGCCTTAATGAAGAATCCGAATCTACAACAATTTAGTGCAATTTATGGACGAAATAAATGCCCCGGCATTGCGAGTTCGTGAGGTGTGGGTAGCGCCACCTGTCGCATTTTAAACGCGCCATTTTGAACTCGCCTTTTTTGTGTCCCCTCCCCGCCCCAAAGAAAAAAAAATTGTGGCCCGGCTATCAGTAGCGACTAAATATCGCAATTTAATCGTACCGCTTGTAATTACAAGGCTGATATACGGCGCATTTTTTCAGCGCAACCTAGAGTACGTTTCTCGCAAGCGGCGGAAGGGAAATCACGGCGTAAATTGAAAGAGGGCATGGCTCTGTCTTGTTATGTTTAAAAAGGCAATTGGCGGGCCTGAGATACGGCCTATATATTATGGGAACAGTGGTGGTAGATGGTTAAGTCGATAGCGCCGCTAACCAGCCTCGACTTACCTTTCGCGAATCCTCGAGCAGCGCGGATGGGAGCTAAAGTCCCCCTACGCAAATGCGTTTCTTGTGTAACCAACGCTACGGGCTCCGAAACATGCGATTTATTTTGACGCACTTTTGCCTTCAAATATCGCGCGCTTTCGGCGCGCCCTGATCGCGTTTCTTTAAAGTCCTTTAAGAGGATTTTTCGGTATTCGAAAACGTGATAATTCGCAATCGATAAAAATGCGGTTTCTGTGCGCTTTACTTCTTGCCATTATTTCCCCGCGAATCCTATACCTATTGGGCTAAGTCATTTATATTTTTTGCAAACTCCTTTTTACGGATCGTTATCAACTATATATTTAGAAAAGTTAATAACAATGCCGAATAATTTAAATGTTTATTCAGTGTGGAAAAAAATTGCGCAAAAGTCATCCCGCGAAAATCACATTTATTTTCAGCTTCCTTGTCTCATTTCCCAGCTTAATCTCTCACTTTTTAAGCTATTTTAGACCCGAACGTGAGTTGAAGTTTCAGATACTTTACTTTTTTCAATTAACGGGAAGATTTTTTCAAATTTAAAACAATGAAATGAATTATGATTAAACCACTAATAAAACGTATTATATTCTTAAACGAAAAAAATTATAATGAAGGTATAAAAACCTTTTGAAAACCTCACAATGATTATTTCTCATTTTATGGACGTTCAGAAAAACCCGGGTGGAATTATTCATTTATTGAGCATTTGTCAAACTTTTCATTTCGTTGAACTAAATTGCGCCTCAAAATCGACGATTTAAATTGCACTGATTTTACCACGGCTCGCGTTAACGAACAGGCATTGGCCGTAACAAATAACGCAACGCCTGTTCCACGCTTAGTTTTATTAACGATATATTTTAAAATTGTAAAACGTCGGGAAGATTTAACATCTAAAATCCGTGAGGTAAGAACACTCGCCGAGATGAAATTTATTTTCTCGAAAAATACGCCTCTGAAATCCCACTCGTAACTAACTAGACTAACGAACATTCCGATATATTGCAGGTAACGAACAGGTGTATCGAAACAAAGTGTAATTTATATATAAACTTATACTTCGGCCATTCCACTTCAATTCAAGGGATTGAAAAATCAAATTCATCCCAGCTCCTCGGATTTCCGCTCGATAGTTAACGCGGAGATAATTAATGTCGACAACACGAGAAAACCGCCTAGAATTGTTTTGACGAATAAAATTTTAAGCGCGCGGTTTAAATGCATAACGATTTCCACGGTTCATTTCTCACTGTTTACGTATCGACCAGATCCTTTGTAAATCTGGCACACACAGTATTTTGAATTTCCGAAAGTCTTTTGCGTGTAACCTTTTATGCTACCCAAATAAATTGACTGACGCAGAATGACGCATCTTTTTTCACTGTCTCGCTGTTATCACTGTTATCACTGTTATAAAAAAGTTACATCTATCATTTTGACAGATATGGTTCCCCGCTCGCTATAACTTATGGGTCCCTTAAAGACGGTTGCAATCATTTTTCTACTTTTGAGGATCTAAACAGTATTAAATAACTATTCCGTTTCCTTTATACAAAATGTATTTATTATTGACCGAATAATGTACCGAGTTACAAATGTTGAATTAATTATATTATTCGTTTATTGACATTAATATTACATTAACGTATTTAACAATATTATTACAAACTTAATCCACCTTTTTCACAAATACTTTCAGTTTAATTTCTTTGAAAGGAAGCATTTCTTCCGGTATCCTTGTCTTTTATATATTCCGCAGCTTTTCCTAAATCTAACGTATTTACGTTTTTTCAATACCGGGATATAGTTACCGACACGGAGAGCGAGTTTGGAAAACATTAACAACAAGTTCATCGGTCGAGTGTTATGAACATTTACCGAATAAATCATTTGCTTTTTCGGAAATTAACATTTGTTTTTAAAAAGAGTAATTGCAAGCATACCAATTTTTTTCGGATTGTAACAACACGTACATTTTTTACATTACATTAAAAAATTAATTCACCGACAAGGGGAATAAACAGGTAATAGCATTACGTAACTCTAACACCTTATAATGTCAATTTTCCAAGACACTTGGTCGGCTATTCAGCTCTTTAGTTCGGCCGAATACCAAATTTTTGATGGATGCATCATTCATCAAATTTCTCGTGGGTGATAATAATTTGAGCCATCGAAGTACGGTAACCGTTATGTATCGTAACATACATTTTTCGAAGACCCAAGTATTTGTTGAACGTCATAAATCTCCGAAGAGATTACAAACTTGGACTCACAAATACGTCCAAATGTTTTCGAAGTTTATTTTCCAATAAAAATGTTCACTTTTGAAATACGTCAAACTCTATTCCTTTCATTAACGATAGCGTGATGTATGATTTCGTTAATAGACGTCAATAATTTCTTCATGTTTACAGCAAGATGATCCCGACAAACAATACCAACAGTTCACAGGTACACCTTGTTTAATTAATCTTACTAATGTTTGGATGCGAGCATTTTCTCATTTATTTTTGGCTTCGATTAAAATTGATGAACTCAACGATAGTCCTCTCGATAACCCAAAAATAGCTCGTCGCGTATTAAGCCCCGTAACGGGTAATGGTACGGGAATGAAAGAAAAAAAAAATTCATAAATAAAAATTTTTTTCTTTGTATTCGATATGCGTTTGTTGGAATGTTATAAAATGTAATTAAACCAGGGATTGGCAATTAATAATGTTTTAATAGTGAGCATCAAAGTCGCGAGCTATCCTGATGCATTGAAAAGTACCAGACATCTCAAATAAATCTTGTTTGAATCCAGTAATAATGTTAAATGACAGTGTAATGTGACCGCGACAGGGGATATACCACATTGAAAGCTGTATTAAGTAAAATTACGTTACCGACGAATAACTAATATTTTATGTAACTCGTTGTTCAAAAAAACAAAATGAAAATTCCGCTTGACACGATTATCTTCGTTGCGTGTTTAACGAATAAATGTTTGGAGAATTTATGGCCGGCTTTGACTCGCGGCATTAAGGACGAATTTCGCGGCGATTGACATTGATATTAACGTTATTCGCGGGCAGAAGTTTCTGAAAAATTGTGCGCGCACATTTTCAAACAAAGTAATGCCCCGCCTTTATCCAATTATTGTCGTGATAATTCTATTGTTATTATTCCTGTTTGAGACAGTTAATTGCCGGTTTCGGAGTAAAACAAAGATCGAAATTAAAATGGTACGCTGCGTCGAATTAATTTTTATTCGCTCAGCGGAAACTAAATGAAATAAATTACCGATATGAGTTGCTGCGACGTGTCGTATATTTCGAAAGTCGCGTCCCCGATAATGAAACAATATCATAGTGCACTGCGAAACATGTTATTCTACATACTTCCATATTTCTAAACCGGAGACAGTCGGTGCGATACAATAGCGCAAACACAAAAAATGGTTCTTTTCTGCGCCTGAAATTTACCACGCGTCATACAAATTGTTATTTTCGTTCCGCATTGTCATACTTCCGCGACAACATTGGTACCTGAAAATGTCAACATTGTTGATTTCTATGTATAAAGAGTATAAATATGCTTTAACATAAATTGTTACTATTTTTATTCATGTTACAATATTTGTGTCAAAATGATAGTAAATCGTTTACATAATTTCTTTGTAACCTGCTCCCGAAGAAGGAGTTGCAAGAATCAAAGTAAAAATATTTTAATCCTTCGAATTATTAGGCTTACAAATAAATCTCTGCCGTTTAACAAACGATGACGCCATCATTAAATTGTGGTTAAATTTATCTGATGTAAAAGGTCACATCGTAAATGGAGATGAAAGATTATTAAAAATTGCTAACATTATTGTTAAGGTGGATATATATGTATAAATTAAAAAGTATAAGGTTAGATATTTCTAGAGAATATAACTTTGAAATATGTGCGATTTTGAATCAGTGTATTTTGATTTCATTTCAAGCGTCTTTTGACGCTGGCAACTTTTGAATTACTTGTTTAATTTAAAGAAGTAAATATGCAACTGAGGCGCATCGATTGTTTGTAGTTAGTACAATATGGGAAGGTTGCCTTAAGTGAGACAAGTTGTCGTGAATGTTTAAGGAAAAGTTGAAGAATGATGAATTTGATGTTGGAAACAAAGGACGTAGCAGGGAAAGGTCGAAACTGTACAAAGACGCAAAATAGAAAGCATTATTGAATGAAGATTGGTGCCAAGCGCAATAATTACTTGACTTACATTAGTGTTGAGTAACTCAACAAGCATTTTCACATCGCTTACAGTCACCGAGAATGTCAATTTTCTACTAAAAAGGACTAATATTCATTTAATTCTAAATCCTTAAAAATTATTTCTTTCTACAATAAAATGATTTGATTGAATAAACAATTTTTTGTCTGCTCGTTGTTACAATGACATTTCTTGCAGTGTCATGTATATTGCAATACATGTATAATTAATCAAAATTTTATTCAGTAGTCGGGCTAAATCAGATTATAGAAGGATGCTATTTATTGTGTGCATTGACAGATTTACATTTTAAGATGCATTGTGTATACATAAACGGTACAAGTTATTGTTCTTATATCGTTTCTCAATTTAATTCATACCTAAAGCTTCGATATAGATCCACTCAGTAATCTTATTGCTCATAAAATAATGTTGATAATAGTACAATAATTTTTAAATGAATTTAAACATGAATTGAAATTTCTTAATCAAACTCTATTTATTTCGTATTTTAATATCAATAATAACAACAAAAGTACTTAATGATAATGGTAACGGTAATAGCAATAGCAATGACGATGATGATGACCGTTTTTCATTCGTTTCAGTATATATTGTGTACCATAACTTCCATCGCTGCGCGACACTCGAAGTCATAAAAAAGCACACGCACTTAATTGTCCTGCGAGTCGCTTTGACGTCTTCAAAAGTGTCGGCAATCCACAGACCATTGCTCGTTCATTTCCGCAATACACATTTATTAATCAACAAATCCCTCGGCTTCCTGGAAATAAAACCTATCAGCCGTCCCACACCTTGCGCTCCTAGAACATGCTAATTATCTCCTTGGCGGCGTCATTCAGACAATTCAATAAAGCGCAGCAAATTCAATAAACTTCTACAACAATCTCCATCCTTAAAAAGGCAGATGATTGATCGTTCGGGTCTCGTGCGGAATAAAACGCACGCGTTGGAACACAGTCGGCATCGGGACCGGCGACATTCACGTCATCCTTTCGACTCAGACGTTAAACAACCTCTTTCCCCGTCGTTTTACGAGCGCGATGACAGATCTCGCGATTCCCGTCAAGAATTCCGCGACGAGCATCCTTCGCGGCATTTCGATTTCCCGTGGAATGCCAGACAACGTGCGGATTAAAAGCGTCAGTTTCGCAGATTAGCCACCGAATATCACGTTTGATGATGTGTGAAAAAGGGGGTGTTAGTTATTCGTGGTCGTCTGATCGTCGACTGGACGTATATTTTTCAAGTGTCTATATTGCTTGCGTAGTTATTCTATTCTAGTAAATAAATCATGGTGTACGTTGAGAAACAGATTGAAAAGCGAAATTCACAACTGATTTTCAAATGAGACGAATAAAATAGGTGGATGGAAATATTTACTCGCAGTTAACAATCAATCAGTAACATTTGAACGGGGAAAAAGTAGAAAGGCTGTGAGAACGATACTTCTTCAAAATTCGTTTATTGCCTTAGCAATGCTTGTACGGCTCGGACAATGAAATAAATAAACTTATAAATATACAACAACGTTTTTATAAACAATTATTGTAGTATACTTAATATAAAACGATTATTAACTATAGATATATTCAATTAAAAAAGCAGACGTATAAATGCAATGATCTTATCATTACCCCAACCATACTTGATATCATTTCCAACCATAAAATATGTTTAGATTAAGTATACGTGTTAGAATATTTCTACAGTTATACAGGAATACTTTTAATACTTAGAATATGTTAATAATTAGGACAAATTTAGACAGACACTTTGTGATCTATACGAAGAATGAGTGAACTGCACGAAGAATAAGAAGGCATGGTCTTTCAATCCTCAACGCAACGAAATCAAATTATTTAAGCCAATCCAGTGAGTGAACTACAAATGGGAAGAAAATGGGTGGACATTTGGAGCGGCAACGCGTGGCAACGGCTGATCTCCGTAGCTCCGGCAATTGGACGTTTAGCTGGCCCTTTTGCCGGAATTCCACGGAGCGCAATAGCGTTATCCATCGGCGCGGTTAGCGCTCCGGTACCGGACCGTTTCTGTGTGTTCACGCATGGTTCGTTGAACCCGGGTCGTAGCGCGCGCTAAAGTCCCGAATACGCATTTGACTGTGGGGCCGAACGCGAGCCGTTGCGTTCGACTCCCGTCGAGCGACAGAACGCCATAAGCAACCAATTTAAATGTAAATTGAAAAGCAGCGTGGCATACAAATTGTTCGACTCAGCGTCAAAATATACTGCGTGCCAAGATCAAACAGAAGAAGACGAGGGTGGCTCGAATGACTGGATGGCTCGCCGGCGCGCAGTCAATGCCGGGACGAGAGCAAAGGGCTTCCCCAAAGCGACTATCCTCCCGCATTCTTCGTCAAATTTATTTGTCCTCGTTTTATCTCGCGTTGCGTCATATTCCGAGCGTGGAGTCGCCGTCCTTATATCGCGCCGCACCGTTCGCCCGCGCCCATCTCGGCGCGACTGTTTTGTTTCGCCCAGCGTCATCACCCCCCCCCCCCCCGCTTGGCATTAAAGTAACGCGTCCCCGACGTTTTGTTGCTCGTCTTTTGTCAAACGCCGGGTGACGTCGGCCGAAACATTACGGAGCGGTTATGTCTTTAATATCTCGTCGCGCTGCCGAATTTCCACGCAACGAAGAAACGGCCGTCTGCCCCTCGGCTTAATGGCCCCGCCTGTAATGGAACGTGTAATAAAGATTGTACGCTTTTGTGTTTTGTCAACGGCGGGCTCTATCGCGATGCTACCCGAAGATGGACTGCGGCAAAATTAGCCCTCGCTCATATCCCCAGACTGATAAACGGCGATATCGCCGGAAAAAGAGGTCCATCGGACTTGCCCGGCTCGGCGAAGGTTCGCTACGCTGATTGCGATCTCGGCGCAATGACAGTGTTTCGCTAGTTCAGTTTCTCCTTTCTTTAGTTTATGCTTGTATTGATTTTGTTACGAGTTCGGCCGTTACTGTGAGACTCGTCAAAGTTAACGAGCTTAGAGGTGTGAGGAAAGTTGACGGATTTTGCGAAATTCGAAGCGTTTCGATATTTTTTTCTTTTTTTTTTATTTAATTGTTGTTGTCGTCCAATCTGAAGAGGAGGATCAATGACAATGCCCTTTTACGAACCGATTCGAGCAGAATTCGGTAGTATTTATACGAAGAGGAAGTATTCAAATTCAAGTTCTTTTTTTCTTATTTAATTATAATATCGATGTATTTTCGAAGAAGTCTTTAATAATGCTGTTCGTGTTCATAAATGTTAACTTGATACCGGTAATGGAGAATTATTGACGTGTATAATAATAAAAAAATTCCTCTGTTCATGAATTCGCATACTCCTCGTCTTGTATGAATTCATAGCATTCTTATATGTAAAATATTTATAAACAAATATGATTCTATAAAAATTCAATGCAGAACGCCCAGGTAAATTCCACGTGCATGCAAAATTCATATCTCAACTGTTGGTATTATAAATTGCTGTAATTTTCATATTTTCATGTTATACCACTGTCTTACACTTAACATAAATTGCAGTGGAACTTTTGATGGTTTAGAAGTTAAGTTATAAAGTTTTAAGACATATGCACCGTGTATATTTGCAAAAATATATTACAGCGCTACTTTGCGCGCAGTTTGTTAATAGAAATAAGTAATTCGCTTCAATTAAAGTACCACAAACACGGTACTTCTACTCACCAAAATGAATTTCTCGAAATCCACCTTGTTATAAATAATTTTCAATTTCAATTTTAGCACTTGTAACGTTACCATTTCTAATTAGTTTACTTGTATTCGTTTCGCACGGTCAGTAAACTGCATTGAAATGATTTACCATTATGTACAGCGCATAAATCTAAAAAATATTACACGCACACGGAATCCCATTGTCACGTGACTTAATTAAATCTAAAACCAACTTTAACGCTGCGTTCGCCAGGGCAATAAATATTAAATTAATATTTTTGCTCGAGACCGACTCCCTTGACACGTATAAATTTCAACGTTGATACTGTCTTGAATTGTTTTTCACGTATTCTTTGCAACATTTCAGCATATAATTTTTATTAAAGCATCTTTTCGAAACAAAAAAAAAATTCGAAACAAAATGTTTGCCTTTTGTATTATTGTCAGGACACTATCTAAAAATCTGAATCGTATTTTATATTTCTAGTTGGCTCTCGATATAACATCCAAAATATTGGAAAAAAAATGACAAATGTTATTGGTTTAATGGCAATATTTCTTCCCCGCGGATAATACAATTTTGCGAAATTTAATTAAAATGAACCAATTAGTTTATGTTCCGTGTCGAATTATTGAAATAAATTTGCGATACGACTTTCATATCGGATCGAGATTTTATTTAAAACAGCGGACTGTTTTGAAAACGGTTATTAACTTCTTCCTCTGTCCCCCACCTCACCTTTCTCCTCGTTTGCTTTATAATATTTATTACTGCGTACAAACGATTTTCTTATTTTATTCCTACAACACAATACCGTGAGTATTTGTCGTCCAACATTTCGCGCGTATAATCTAATACTTTGAACTTTCGAGTGATAAGTACAGTTTTATTTTAGACGCTAAACCCATAAAACTAGCACGTTTCAGAGCTATCAAGTAAACTGTATCAACCAATTTTTATGTTTCTCCGATAAAAGTGCAATTTACTTAAAACTACATTTACTATTCTCCGAAAAACGAAACGTCGAAAGAGAAAATCTCTCGCACTATAAATTCCCTTCGAATGATTTCAGAATTTGGCGCGCGCCCGCCGACAAGTATGGTTTTATCGTTTATCTTTTTTTTTACGTCGGAAGTATTAATAGGATCCGAAGTAAAACTGCTCGGGCAATTACGGCGATCTGCAAGTACCCCCGTCAAGGAATTATAATAACCGATCAAACAAATTCAATATCTAATCGAGCGAGCTACATAATTATCCTTCATGGCCCATTACAACTACGCGTAATCGCACAAAAGCCGAATATTTAATTAGCTACAGTTTATCGTCCGTTGCAATTCATAGTATAACTTTACACTAAATAATCATTTATCATGCAAATGCATTAATAGAGAATAAATTAAATGTCGATTAAGTATTGTCGAGGCGCGTAGTTCGTGTATCGTTGTTATTGTAAATTGTTCTGACGGATTGATAAAAGTGGAACAATGGTCGCAGTCGAAAAATAAAGCGTAATGCTTTTTTTTTTAAACATCAGCCCGCATTTTCCCGCATCTTGCAATGAACAGTTGAAAAATATTAACCCACATTATGGAATTGACACGACATTAAAACGAGCCGTAGCCGTGTATTTCAATGACAAAAATGTTTTTCACGCCGGCTGAGCAAAAAGCTCGACAGCAAATGATAGATAAAGGACTCTAGTCCATAGCTTCCTCGGCTAGTTTTTTTCATAGAAACTTTACAACAAAAATATAAACAAATAAAATGTACAAGAATTAAAAACGTAATACAAAAAAGTATATACATGTATATATACATAAATAGAAAAGAACACGTCTAAATATTATATAAGACTTTGTATTCGCGGTTAGACCTGAAAGCGTTGCGGGAAAATGAGAGGGTGGAAAAATGAGAGCATCAGAATGACAAGCACGTAAGCGAGATAATGATACGATAAAGGGAGAAAATATTCTAGGATTAAATTCTGCGATAATCCGAATTATCAAATTAAAATTGGACAGAGGGAGGGCCGTTATCATTGCGGTGTCCTAAACTGCGCTCGGAATAGAAAACGATTTCCTCAGTCGGGATAAAAACACGCCCGATAATTCCGCGGCGAGATTGCGTCGAAAAGTAAAGCTCATTTTGTCATTGATTTGTTATAAGTGTAGTATTGTATTCTGAGTTTGGAAAGTATTGTATTGGTATAGGTCAGAGACAAGATTAGATGAACAAATATCGAAGTTGATATCGAGCAAAAATTTCTATTCAGACAAATTTAAAATTAAATTATATAATAATTCGAAAAATGAAAACGTTTTCTACAATTTTTTTTTTGGCCTGCCAGTGACAAATTAGTAATTCAAGAATCAGTCTCAGTTAGCTGGAAAAAGTGTCAAAAAGTTGAACTCTCGTTTAAAGATTTGCACGAGATAGTTGAAGGCAAGTACAGAGCGAGCGGAAAGCCGTTAATTAGAAACATATTAATTCCGCAGCAAACACGTAACGCCACGTAAAGCAATTGCAACGAAATTTAGCGAGGGTAAATACATATTGAAGCGAACTGCGACAAAACGTCGAAACAATATATTTGATCTCTATCTTTGTTCTTTGAAATGCAACGGTGGTGTGTTGAATTGCAGTTAGGTGCAACGAAGTTTATAACCGACTGAGTGAGGAGAGTTTGAACTGCCATTAATCAGAGTTATTCAATGATTTGTGCTTGCAGTTCGCAATGGATATTCGTGCGTACCCGTGGCACTTTCGGAAGGCCTGGATATCCGGCTGAATGTAGCGGCCAAAGCGGTGCGATACGGACCTAATGGGGTCGAAGTATGGGCAACACCTTCTCGGAGTCCTCATTCCAATCACACCGTTTATAAAGCCGACGCCGTTCTCGTCACGCTTCCTCTCGGCGTACTGAAAGCCTCGCAACCGCCTTCGGTTGTAACATTCAATCCGCCTCTTCCTGACTGGAAAGCCCAAGCCATCCAACGACTCGGTTTTGGCAATCTCAACAAGGTATGATTTTCTTCTCTTCTTTTCTTTTTTCGTCCCTTCTCCTCTCCTATCTCCTCTTCTCTTCTCTTCTTTCCTCTCTTCTCTCTTATCTCTTCTCCTCTTTTCTTCTCTTTTCTTAAGCTGAACGGTCCGTTGGATTCGATTAAATTAACTAAATCTTAGTTGAAGCAATTAATCTTAAATTAATTAAATCGAAATTTCGTTAATTCCTCCACCCCCTTTTCCATATCCTTCCACGACCTCTCTTCTTACCCTTTTCCATCAAATTCATCTTCTTTTCGCTCTTCCATTTACGTTACCTCTCACTCGTATTCTCATTCTCCATCTCGATTTTCCTTTTCCCCTTTCTTTTGCAGTATCTTACTTACTTGTTTGCTTGCTCTTTACATTTGAATACCTTTTCAATTCAAACCTCGAGCACGTATTTGGAATTATGAAATATATTGTGTACTTAATATTATGCAGGTACTTGAAGGACAGCATTTCGTTGACTTTTTTCAATTTCAACGTATTACATTTTAGATTGCTGTTTGGTCCGCAATTTTATTCCTTAAAAAGAAATTAATTGTGATGGTATTTATTCGTTTTGTTACCCCCTCTCTCCCCCCAACAGATAATAGAATAAACAACATTCTAATTAAATCAACTAGTAACTTGGTTATCAGTATATTTATGAATATTTTTAATGAAATATTTGAAATAAATGAAAGAGGTTAAAGGAAATCGTGTTACTTTATAAAATAATTAGATAAATAAATATTGCCACTTGTTTCAAAATTTAACAGGTACTATTTTACTGAAAAGAGTGAAAAACAATACTGTTACGAAGTTCAACGGAAAAACGATTACAAGGCTAGGAAAGCGTGTTCTCGAATCCGATGTATTTAATTTATTGGACTAATCTCAATTTTCAGCGCTACAGATTGTTACAGTATCAACACATGTTTGAATTTCCCACGCCGAAATTGATCTCATAAAATTGGAAAGCAGTCGTTCCAATTCGGCCTCGCTTCGCAAATGCAAAAACAAAATTCCTGGGATTCACCGGAATTTCCCACACCCTCGAATACAACTCTTACGTCCGTGCACTTAATGGACACCAAAATTAATGAAATCAATTTCCGTAGCTAATTGGCAAGTTCGGCAGATCATACCATTCCGTGTCAAACACTTTGGTTAGTGAACTATTACTTCGCGCGGTGTCCCTTACACCTCCTGTCGAATGTCTTCCTCATTACCTTACTGTGTGTCATTCTTGTACTTGTTCTTGTTAACTACTTGAAACCCGTCTTCTACTAGAATTTTCCCTGTCCCAGGAGCTTCAAAGTATCAATCATCTTGTAGAGTTTCTATTTAATCATTAAGAAATTTCTTTCAAAAAAAAGGAAATCTTCTCGAAAAATCAGATTTTAATGTAACAAAATTCCAGTAATGCAACTTATATGTTGATTTTTACATATCAACACAAAATGACTTTAGGACACACTTGTATATATGTTACAAAATGATTCTCAGAAAGCTAATAAAATAAAGATAATATTATTTAGTACTGCAGAAATTCCATCGATCTGTCAGTATCTATATTTCAAAAGAAATCAATAAGTCGAACATAGCAGTACAAAAGAAACAATAGTATATAAGGCGGTGCGTGACACTTTGTCACGGTAATCCACCAGAAGTTCGTTGGAATTACAATGATGAAGAATCATCCGAAACAGCACACACCTAAAGTAGATCCTCTAAAACCATTGCTTTTTCCGTTAAAATTATAAGAAATTTCGAAATGTTATTATTATTACATTGCTTTATTTATTTGCTGGATCAACAGTTTTATCATAATATTGAATCCAATGATGACTTGAGATATAACAGATACCAAGTTAACAGCAGTTCATTGTAAAAATAAATTACATTGGATTAAAATATTAAAATCGATAAATATAGAACCGATATTTTTCCACTCGTTTAATTGCATAATAAATACTGAGCTAACGGCAAATTAATAATTTATGCTCCACTATATTGAATTACATAAATTTAAGTAAGAAAAGATTATAAAACATAAATTGTAATTCGAGAATACGGATTATGTTTTAAAGAGTTTTACTTTAACTGCAACAGCATTCACGTGGAAAATTTGATTTTAATTACTAAAATCTTAAAGAGGAAATCAATTAACATTGTAAGAAATATGAAGTAATGTTCGCCTGGCTTCAGAAAGCAAATTAAAAAATTAATATTTTTTGTATGTATCCGAATGAAATAGTGAAATTATCTGAATAAAATAGTTAGAGAGAACACGACGGGTGCACTTAATTGCACAGAAATAACTACATGAAATGAAAAATATTTAAAGACAGTATGGAACAACTGTTGCTAAATTGAATATAATATTTAATATTCATAACGCGCGAAATCAGAAAACATTATTAATACAGAGTAGATTTTTTACTTGCACAAATTCAGTATTCCATGAAAATGAATATAGGATTTCTTTTATCAAGGATTTGGTCTTGCAAAGTATATATTGATAATTCAAAGTTTTATTGATATAATGGTTGGGTCAATCTATTGTTTCTCTATATTAATTATTTTTCCTCAGTGCAATAGTGAGAGAGAAAATACTCAAATTCCAATTAAAACAATTTTAATAAATTTATAATTAAATAAGTTCAAGATTTATCAAATTTCTTACTTATTGTGCTTCTGAACAAAAATTTCTAATGGTAGCGTCCCCGTAGGGTATGCAATATGTATTCTAGTCTTATATTATTCTAAAAAAAAGAGAAAAAAACTAATGTAAACAAATTTTAAAATAAGTGTCCTATACTTTCTACGCGCCTGCTTAACTATTCATAAAATTGCAATCTCAAAGGACAGCCAAATAATTCCGGCTTTTCATTTTCTTTTTCATCTTCTAAGTATTCATTCATTCATCGAAAAGAGTTGTTGAAATTTTAAGATTCAACATTTTCGCTTATTACGCGCCTTCAATTCAACGCCCCATAAACAGCGCACTCGACATTCGAACCTCTTTGCAACGCGAATTCCCTGTCTTTTTTTTTTTTTAACATTCACTGGTTGAATAATTTTTTAACGCAAGAACAATACTTGCTACAAGTTCGTCGTTCGAAAACGTTAATTTTTCGCTGTAACGTATCCTGCTTCATTTCAATAACCAAAGTTTATATCGAACTTGAACAGGGAATATCGTCTTCTGAGAGCTAAGTTAAACCATGACGAAACTTGTAAAATTACAATAAAGTATAATATTTTTAGTTATAATGGCAAACGAAGGAAATAAAGAACGATAAGGTGACACTCTCGTAGGGAGACTTTTTTCTAACCTATTTTTTTCACTCTTTTTTGTAAAAAAAATGTTAAATTCGAATGAAAACAGTGGAATAAAAACAGTGGGAAAAAGTGAAAAAAAGAACTTGAAAGAAAAAATTGATAGTGGAAAAAAAAGTTTGCTAAAAAAATATATAGTGGGAAATGAAATTAGTAGAAAAAATCTTCATTTTTCACAGCGAAACCTTAAAAAATATTAAAAAAACGTGGCTTTTTTTAAAATAATAAGTATACTAGATGAAGTAGTTTTTGCTATCAAATCAAACATGAAAATATGACCAAACGCATTTCTTAATGAACTACAACAGGCGCAAAAGCGAACACCTTCCGAAACATAATTTCCAAATACAGTTACGACGACGACAAATAACGAAATTTATCGCTGCTTAAATTTAAGTTATTTCATTTCACCCCGCGTCCCCTCGCGTGATAAATCCCGTTCAGTGTCGTTAATTTCCATTCGCGTTATATCTCGATTCATTTCAATATCATAACTCCCCAACAAACTTGAATCGACGGTGAGATCCTAAAGCGAAAGTTCCGAAAAAGCAACCAGGACTTTTTGGCTAATTTCAACTTCTCCTCGTTTCCTTCACCTTCCTCTCCCGCGAAACAAACAGTGATGAATTATCGTCCTCATCTTTGCGTTTTTTTTCCCCCCTTTTTTTTACCGGGTTTGACTTTTTTTTCCCCCTCCCAAAAAACGAATGTTTAAACTTCGGAAGTAAAAAATTGTGTCCCGTTTTTACACACCAGCCATAATTCACGGGGGCTCGCATCGAGTTCTCCTAAATTACCGTATTTTATCTCTTTCCGATTCGCCGATTGGAAACAGATAACAGCTGATAATGTCCTTTCATAGCGAGTTGGAATGCTTTTAATTCGTTTGCGCGGCTGTAATGAAATGGTAATATTTTTGCGGCGCGAAAGCACCTAACCAAGGAGGAGTACTCTTATCAGAAGGTGTTCTTTGGCTCGCCGCGAATATCGGAAGAAAAAGTATAATGTCCCCTGCCGGTTTGTATATGGCCGCACGTACACACCAACACTGATCCCGGCGCATACGTAAGTAACGTAAAATCGATGCTAAAAGCTTGTTTTTTTTATCCGTGTACCCTCCCCCCCCCCCCACAACTCCCCCCTCTTTTTTAACCCCGTCTCCTCGCGCGTTGCATTTTTTTATGCCCCTTTTCATTCCATCCTTTTTCGCAGCAAAGGGAATAGTTTATTTTTCCTCTGCTTACAGGTAGTACTATGCTTCGAGCGTATTTTTTGGGATCCGACGGCGAACCTGTTTGGCCACGTTGGAAGCACCACCGCGTCTCGCGGCGAACTTTTCTTATTTTGGAATTTATACAAAGCACCCGTGCTGCTGGCACTAGTGGCCGGGGAGGCCGCTTGCGTTATGGAAAACGTTAGCGATGACGTTATCGTGGGACGGTGTATCGCCGTATTGAAGGTAAGTTTGCAAGAACTGGGGTACCAAAGGATTGCGGCCAGTGTCGCTTGACGCTCTTTTCGAATGCACGCTCGGGACAGTACTGAAGCCACGGATAAAGGACGATACGGTTTTTTCAATTTTAGACCTTCATTATTATTAACATTATTATGCATTACTAGAATCATTTATTTGTGAACATAAAACAAAGGAATAAATAGTACATTTCATTAGTTGCCGCTAATCTTAATAGATTTATAATATTACGTATATCATAGTGTTTACATTTATAATATTTACATATATAAAAATAAAAAAAAATGTTAATGGACTATATTGAATACTAAACTAATGTTTAGTTTTAAGTAATAATAGATTCGTTTATGTATTATAAAAAATTAATATTTTTCTTTCTCAGTGTGTAGTATAAACATTTTCTTTATCGTGGGACCTTTCATAACGTCACTCGGAAAACTCAAATTCGGCTAATCAGTAAACCTCGGCGGAGAAGGGGTCGCAGCTCTCATCATTAGTTAGACTTTTTTTGAATCTATCTTATCTTATGACTTTATTGTGAATATTGTCGTTATACACACATATAACATTGTGTTTACTCTGTCGACCATACGAGAGAGGTAGAAAACTTCTTCATGAAATCATGAAATTGACCAAATCTTGGATTTAAGTTAAATATAAACAACTCAAACGTTACCATAGTTGTACTGGAAAGTTCTGGTAACGCTCTAAATTGTCGTTTTGACATGCCTGAAATTGGTCACAAGTGCAAATACCCTCCCATAAGAAGTTCTTTCTCAATAAAGTTTTTTTCAACTTCTCAATCCTCGGATTTAAGATCCTCTTCAGGCAAAAATGAAACGTCATATCTTATAAATCATTGTTTAGTCCAAAAGCGAACACTGTTAAATGTTAGAGAATAATTTAAACGATAATTAATAGAATGCAAGGAATACTTAAATTTCTTATTATTTATACTTTCTTAGTTGTTACTGGATAATTAATTAAGCTTGAAAGTTCAAAATAAATATGAACGAAGATCAACTTTCGTAGCTGTTATTGTTTATTCCTTTATCTTTTGAAATTTAATTTACAGTATAACAATCATAAGAGAGAAAAATAATTTGCTTTGTTGACTTTAACTTAATATAAAGAAGCTTTCATTACATTTTTGCGGTCAAGTGTTCGCATGACGAATGAATCAAGAGAAATGAGTTTTATCAACTTTTCCCATTTCAAAAGAATTGTTTGAAATTAAAGGATCAAAATCTTTTATATTATAAGCTATAAGCTTTCTATCTTCAAGTTTTAAACCTCGCCCATTTTGTCAAGAAGATACCTATTATAATGTCGATCTTACGAATTTCTTATGTAAAATCTCGAACTGATTTTTCTGTATAAAACATATACACAAAACGTTTTCTATCTAACCTTTTAAAATATTCATACTTTCTTATCCTATTTAAAGGAATAAAAATGTAATTGAAATTTTATTTTCCTTCAATACATTTCTTTAGAATTTACTTATATGATTCTTACTTATTATTTATGTAAACATTTATTTTACATAAATTTTCCTCTTATAAATCCTATTATTATACCGAAAATTTTACTTAAATTTTAATTTTCTATTATTTTCTGAAATAGATTTACAAAAATATCAGATCCTTAATAGAAACAGTTAAATATATTCACTAATTGGAAGAATCTATAAATGCATTCAGGCTATGTATTTTGTTCCTAAAAAGTTCAATAGGATCATATTGAAATGCACGCTGATTAACAAATACTTGTTCTTGAAAAGACTACAGTCCTTTTTACTTTACCGATCATGAAAATACTCAAGGTATTCGTTGACTATCCGATTGTCTCTACTTTGTGTTTCTTGTACTCTGCGCCGGATTCGATTTGGCCAGTCCAGGTTTCACTTGTTTCCTCGTTTTGGTGCACACGGATGTCCGCCAAATCGATAGAAAATCCGGATTCGATGCTTTTCAAGTACTGCCTTTTAACTGCCCATCTAACTCCATCCGGTCCGATTTGCGCTTGAAAAAATGCGCACGGCGATTGATTTAGAGAGACGAAACAATCGTCCGTTTATCGGACGTTCATTTTACGATATCGAAATGTGACGGCTTTTAAGTAACTTTGTATGTTTTAATTGATCAGTGATTGCAAATGAATAGAAATTTCACCGCGAATGTCGGTGGTTTTGAACAATGGTAATGGCGGTAATGAAACTATCTAAAAGCTCTAAAGTGGATGTAAAAATTTCACAGTAACCCAGTTTCTCCGCGGCTTATAAGATCCGGATAATTTGCATCTGGATAACTTCAATCCGGATATCCGGATTATCCGAGTTGTTTGAATTCAGTTAACTAGTTCTGGTTCAGGATCAAAACACCAATTTCGATTTAACAAGGTGTATCTATAATTGATTATAAGCAACTAACGTTTTTGCAATAGCTACAAATTGTATATACTTTTGCCCCTAAAACTAACTTAACAAAGACACTTGAAAACTAGAAAACCTTGTTTCGTATATACAAATAATACTTATATTGATTCTTAATCATGTTTGATATGCAATAATAATTCATTATATCATTACATTAATATAAATAAATATTACATTTCTTATTTTTAATGAATATAAATTATCATTTTTTATTTACTTTCACTAAAAAATGAAAAATTAAATAATAACTAGTTACATAAACTTCTCTTACATATAAATACAAAAATGTCAATCTATTATAGATCACAATACTATATTATTCATAAAAGTGGAGCTAATTGACTTTTATATAACAGAACCATTTTCTTTTCCTTCAATTCACCCTCTTCTTTCGTTCAATTTACCTTACAACTGTGGCAAAGGAATATGAACGAAATCATATAAATTAAATTTTGATAAATATCCAAGAGCAATTGCATTACAAATGTTAAAAATAATTAGACACCATTCAATTTGAACGCGCAATTTATTCGTCCATTCTCGGCAAACACTTTCTAGTTATTACCTAACGTTCGAGAAAAACGACTATCGCTTTCCAGGTAGGAAAATCGATCAGGAAAAAACTTTTGTATTTCTCTTGTCAGATATACTGATAAAGGTCTGTCGCACTTCTGACAAGAAATCCTCGAGTTATCATCGATTGTAAAAGTTATCTAAAATTGATCAGAAACTGTTTGGAATTATCATTTGGAAATCATCGGAAACTATGTCAAGTATTTCAGTTTTTCCCCTTTTAAAGTACAAATCAATTTTACAAATACACTATAAATAGACGTTAAAGAATTTTGTTCAAAAACAATTTCGCTTTTGAATTACTCTTGTAAAGAAACGTACGAACATCATTTTTCGGCCATTTTTGTTAAACAGAAATATTGATTAGACTTATCAAAGGCGACACAAATTTACCAGCTGTCTGCGAAATCAGAACCCTAAAAGGATTCGAAATTGATTCGCAGTGATATTAATATTATTATCCTAATTAAAATAAGGCGACACGTGAACGATAGCGATTCAATTTACATCGTATTCAATCAGATTCTATGCCACGCGCTTCTGCAGCCAACTGTTCAATACTGTTTGTTTCTAATCGTTCCATCAGATTCCATATCGAGTTCTATTTACATTCCAAATTCATGGTACAGTTGCAATAAATATAGTCATGTAGGAAATGTTCGATAGAGTGTCTAAAGCCATACGCCTCGGGAATCGTGCATTCTTGTGTTGGTACAAAAAAGAAAGAAGAAAAGAAAGAAAAAGAGATAAAGGACGAAAGAAAAAAGCGACCGTATCTATTTGCGACGTACTTTCTTTTCTATGGTGAAAACATAAAAAAAAGGCGAAGGGAAAATAACACGCGCACGAAAAGGTGACGAAGAAAAAACTGTTATATATGATTCAAATGAAGTTGCGAAGAGCACCTCGGAATATTTAGAAAAGTATGAAAAAAATATGGAGCAAAAGTGTATCCTGCAAGTGACATGCAAGCAAACTAAATTGTGATACTGAATAGTCAATATCTGTTGTCCGGATACATTCAGCGCGAATTTTGTAATGCCCATCTCGCGAAGAATTGCTCGACTGAAGTTCTCCCGCGTGCATTTCTTGAAAATTTATTTCTCCGACTGTGGTGTGCGTGTTGCTGTTTAATTTGTTTGTGGAACACGCTCGCTGGAGACGGGAAATACATTGGCATACTCCACAATTAAAAACTATCTTCCGGGCTTATCAATTTTCCACCCAAAACGTGCGGGGCTTGTGAAATAAACTTGACGTTTTACATCTGTTTGCCCTCAATGTCGAGTACGACATTATTATCTTTCGTTGAAACTTGGCTTCATGAGATAATCCCTGGTGCTGAACTTGGTCTTTCGGAATACGTAGTCTTCAGATTGGACAGACCAGAACGATTGGGCGGAGATATTTTAATTGCGATGAAAAACTGTTTTCACTGAAGATTACTTCCGTCACCTATTCCGACTGTTATTCACCTGCTGGTTCTTTGTGAGGTTTGTAAGAAAGCGTTATCCTTTAGCAACATTCTATTGTATGCTGATGATGCCAAAATCTTCCACACCGTTACCTGCCCTGAAGACGGAATGGCTTTGCAACTTGATCTTGATAATATATATCATTGGTGCACCTGTAATAAACTATCTCTCAACATTCAGAAATGCAAAGTTATCAGTTTCTCTCGCAGACGTTCAAAGATCATCACATAGAACTTTGATGGTAAGACTATTCTAAACACGCCCTACATCCGAAACTTAGATGTTATTTTTTCTTATGACGTATACATTCCATCGTCATATTGCAAACATTGTTTCTAAAGCACGTAGAAACCTGTATTTTGTTGACAGAAACAGACGAGACTTTCGTAAAATCTCTACAAACAAATTCTTGTTGTTCAAATTCTCACTAGTTCCTTCGAACAATTATATTCAGGTTGGCCACATCAATAGCAGTCTCTGAACACGATTACACCAGGGCCTTGTATGTTTCAAACCTCCCGACATTTTTGTAAATCTTGTTAGGACTAACGTGGTTTTTCTTTTTAATTCGTACAGTATCATTTAATTATAAATGATGTATGCAGCTTCTTTTTACAAAAGGAAACCTTAATCATATATCGGACTTATATAAAAGAAAAATTTAGTATTCGGAACGAAGACTCAAATTATCTACCGGAATTAATCATTAAGTTTTAATTATAGGAGACAAAGTATTATGACTTTGATTCAAGATTTGGGCGTAAAGTTTAGACGGGAAATCGTAAATTGAAGTTTAGAGTTGGACGACGAACGAGTTTAAAACTTAGTTTAAATCTTGGTGAAACCTAAAAAAGTGATAGGTATATTCGACATTACGTATCATTATATTAGTAATGTATTATCAGACGTTACAGTTTATCGCTTTATTTGATAACATTAATTATATAGAACTGTTCGACTGAGTTCAACCAAATACTTTTTTTATACTAATTAGTTAAGAGTTCAAAATTCTTGCAATCAATTAATGAAAACAAAAAATATGTCGCTTGATTAATATACATGCAGAAATATTTTATAAGATTTTCATTAAAGAAAGAATTCTTTAGCTATTACCTTCAAATAATGAGTAGAGATTACTTTTTATACAGCCAATTTAATCGTAAGAAAATCGATGCAAGTTTTCAACCGGCTGTAAGTCGAGCATTGAAAGTCGAGTATGAAGTAAAAAATCCAAAAGAATCATTTCCCTTTTACATAATTAATTCAATAGACAAAATTATATTAAGTCAATCTGAAACGTGATAAAAGTTGATTGAAACTGCGTTCAAACTCATTAAAGCAAGTTACATTGTAAAAGTATAATATAAGTATTTTCTGTCTTAACGATGGTTTGTACACAAAGAAAAAAGGTCTCTGAATATTTACTGTAATTCTATTTAACTTTACTATACCAATATATGTACACCCAGTCCCATCGAAAGCTAAACGGCTTACCCGCTTCGTAAACTGGTTTAAGTTGGTAGCACTTAGAATTGAAATAATAGAATCGGCGAAACATAGCGACACATTCCTACCAAAATATTGCATTCTTCTCTGACGAATGAAAAAAATAGCTTAGATTGTAACCTAATACATGTCGCTTTCATATGTCAATAAATGAAGAAAAAAGAGATTTTCATTCGTCAGAGAATGCAAAATTTTAGTAGAAACTAAAAAAAAGATCGCTGTGTTTCACGAAATCCGTTATTTCAGCGCTAAATGTTACCAACTTAAACCAGTTTACGAAGCAGGTAAGCCGACAGAGATTATTTTTCCCGAGGTAATCGATTATCTAGAATAAATAGAAAAGCCGGCGATAGTATTTCTCGTTGAGGACGAGGTGTACATCTCCGTTATACGCGGCGCATGAAACCGGGATTCCGTCGGCAGCTTAATAATTAAAACATTAACTGTAATTTCTGTTAACAAGGGTATCTTTGGGAACCAAGTCGTGCCTCAGCCTCGCGAAAGCGTCGTAACGAGGTGGCGTGCCGATCCTTGGGCACGAGGCTCTTACAGCTTCGTCGCAGTAGGAAGTTCCGGAAGTGATTATGATCTCTTAGCGGCACCCGTCGCGCCACCGCCACCGCCAAACCAGGCTCCGGGAGCGCCGCCGCCGCAGCCACGGCTGTTTTTCGCTGGTAAGTACACGCTCACGTAAACTATAAGAACTCAAACGCGATTTGTGTCGCCCCTATAGGAAATTGCCAGAGTGGATCGTTTCTGGTCCAGTACTATTAGCCAGACTATGGTAAACAGACACAGGCCCGTATTGGTTCCAACTTAGAAAATAGATCCAGACTTGTACCAGTACTGGTGATTGAAATAAATTGTTTAATACAAAATTATGTTGGTTGATTATTCGCAATATTATAGGTATATAATTGATGTTTTTAGTTATACGGTAGTGGTCCAGAGTTATCGCTGCACTGAAACAAACTATTAATATATTGAAACACTCTATTAACATTACTGGTTAATCCAGTAACAGTCTTATACCAAGTACTGGGCCTGTAGAACATTTCCTACTGGGGCCGCATTCGGGAATAGCTTAAATGTCAAATCCAAATTTGCGACATGTTCCTCGGCGGTATTAATTGTTTGCTTTTTCGTCAATCTCATCGTCTCCGCGGCTTAACGAGCGAGTGACAAAAGTAATTCGGCTGACGAAACGCCATATAAATTGCTCGTCATAAATAAACCTATTTGTTGAGCTTTGAAAAGGCTTAGACGTATCAATACCTTTGAGGAACACACATTTATGTCACGTTGGCGCCGGACCACCGCTTTTATAATTGAACGTGACTCCCACTTTTTGCGTCAACTACGCCGGGTAATCGGAATGAATTTTTGAAACGCGGGGTTGCCTTTGCCGGGGCGAATCCACTGAGTAAATCTTTCGTGACAAAAATCGTGCCGGCATACAAATTGTTGGGGCCGAAATCCTGCGCCACTTTAGACTCACCCTACTAATAATTCGACGCTGTTCAAATGCGCGTTCCATTTACAGAGTGCACTTTAGAAAATCCCCGTAGTTCGCAGATAACTTAGACATTGTAGTTTGTATGAATTTTATTCACAAGGATTTTCGTCTTGTAAATGTAGCGTATCATGATTTTTGTGAAATTCATGGTATTATAATGATTTTGTCATTATGAATTTAAATTCTTCTGTACATTTATTCAAATTTTCTTGCGATTGAATCCAATTACTATTATAATAATAACTAGAAACTTTCATATAATTTTATTATATCAGAATTAATATATAATGTTAAATTGAATTATTAATTTTACACCCTACTATATAATTTTGTATATATATGTATATAATTTTATATACTAAGAAAAGACATATTAAATATTACAGGATTTTTCAATATTGTGTTGACGCGAGGATTTATTTTCGAATATTATCGATTAGTTCAGTAAAAATTTACCAAACTTTTCCCCACTATTATAAGTTTTTGAAGGATTTTTACCAAACTTTTTCGGTATTATTGTACGAACATTCTTCATGTCAACAGATCACCAAAGATTCATAATTTAATTTACTAGTTTCCTCGTACGCGGAGAAAAAAGTTTGTACAAATTACAAAGATTATTAGAGAAGTTGGGCGTATCACGACTAAAATCATGCTAGTGTATTGTTAATTTTTAGTAAAATCTCGGTACAGTTTTCGTATTTACTTGATATTGCTTTATTTCATCAATTTTGGACAACATTATTTCAACAAAAAATATTTTTATTTCAATACCAAATAAATTACGGTTCTTAATATTCTGAATCGATTATCCGATGTAATGCAGATCGATTTATGTTCAGCTGTATCGGTATTTTTAAAAGTGTATAAAATCATTACGAAATCTGCTATTTTATAGTATATTATTTTGCAGTCTATTCAGATTGATCGCGCTTATTATATAATAGCTATGACAGCAATGAGCAGTGTAGCAATTAGTTTATGGTGTGCTACATATGGTAGTACCATAATTTGTAATATATAAACATTTGATATCGCGCTTGGCATAGAGTATTCCTCCACATTCAATTTAACTTGATCAGTATCACACACTATTGCGCATCAACATCAATTGAAACTATTGGAAGTAAAGTTCCTTATATAACCAATGACGTGATTTATTGTGACTTGTGAGAAAGAAATGCAGATTATAGAAAACTTGATAGTAACTTCCTAATATAACTGACACAGAATAGAACTTGTTTTATGAAACTACTTTACGATTTTTTCAATTACTATAAATTGTAGTGAATATATCTTCAATATATATTACTTTCAGCAAGACTAAAGTAACACAGTAAAAGATATTTGTCATTGTCACCACGAAAAAGACATCTAAAATATTGTTACCAAGTTGAACTATTTTATATTCAATATGTTTTAATTTTAAATCATTCTGCGTCTGTTTTCCCCACTCTTAATAATATACCACAAAAAATACTTGCCCCTTTAATATGAAAATACAAATCATTAAGCAATATTATTATATTACTTATTTAAAGTAAAATTTAAAAAAAAAAAATTAAAAAATAACTTGTCATAATTTAAAAGAAATAAAGGTAATGAAAAATTGTTTTTATGTTTTAAAAATGTTTTGTTAAATTTATCTGCTATATTTATGTGATAAATTTTGCAAAAAAATGTTAAGGATTCAAATCATTTTATACCTTTCAAGTTTTTTAATTAAAAATAAGATAAAAAAAATTAATGAAATGTCATTTACAGTGATATAAAAATAATATTTAAAAAAATGATCATTCAATCATATTTTTCAGGTTCACTTCACTAAAGTCATAGAATACCCTGAATAATATTTATCGCAAATAATATTTCCAACATTGCAAAATAATAAGTAATACTTTCTGTATTTCGTATGATTTTAATTGATCAAATTTAATTCGAATAAATCGATATGAAATATTTGATATTCTATATTAATAAAGCATAATTTCGAAGGTTTACAAATATATAATGAATTATTTATATAATAACGTATAATAAATTTAATAAATAGCGTTTTGTTCTTTGGTTACACTCATTAATATAGCAAGTGTAAGCAATGCCTTGTACGATATATAGAATTCTAAAAAAAACGATTTGTGTCAAGCTGTTTAAAATGTAAATTTAAAATATTTAAAAAATAGAATTTGGACGCCAATAATGAAATAATAGACTCAATTTTGTCCTTATTTTTCCATACATCTAATAAGAAGAAAAAGCAGAAAAAGAAGTTCCGAACAGAAAAACTTTTATAACGCATTGACGGATGTCAATGGAGCTCGACATTTTTTACGATTTCGAGAGACATTCCTTTTTATGCTTCATTATTAACGCGAAAAGTCGTTTAAAGATATTTCAAAGTAATCGCGGTTACCTAAAAATGGCTTCCTCGAAGCGTCTGTCATGCGTTGGCAGTAACGTTGCAAAGTTATTATCAAATTTCCAATACCGTACATTTCTGTCTCACAAGCTGTAACTAATTACGTCATTCAGTGTATAAAAACTTGGCTTCGCCCTGGGTCCCAAGTGGCGTCAGTCAGCCGAACAATTTGTAACTCGCAATTTAACTTTGCACATGAAAAAAGGCAACTTCTGAATAAGCGCAAACAAGCCCGAGCGTTTCGCGAGGGTGCGGGGAAGGGTCTGGGAGGGGGGAGAAGACGGAGGAATAAGAGGAAGGTAACTGAAAATGAATTACAATAAGCCAAGATGTTGGATTGAATCAGATCACTGAAATGTCCGAAACTGTTTATTTGCAGGTGAACACACGATACGCAATTATCCGGCAACCGTTCACGGAGCGTTCCTGAGTGGCCTGCGCGAAGGGGGCCGTATCGCCGATCAACTCTGCGGAAGTCCTTACGCACCGCCAAACGTATCTACCACTGTCACGCCATCAGCGACAATTCCTGCGTCCACGGCCACTTCGAGCATATCTCAGTAAAACCGGGCCGGAACACGGGGAACAAAGGAGGGAGAGCAGCGGCTATGTGGGCGAAATTAATTTCGCTGCCATTTGCTTCATTTCGTCCTTTCGATTGGAGGCCAATCGCGGAGGGAGGCCGAGTACGCCGTGGAATAAAATGCCACCGTGGTGTGCATGTGCGACGTTACGTGGATACGGAGCAGTGCTATTGATTTTGCGCGCACTTCAGAGGAAAATAATTTGTTAGCTTTCCTTTGTCGCGCATTCGCAAATATAATTTGCGCTCATTACACATTAATAGTCGCGCATTATGATTCGCGCAAATTGTCTTTTAATGAATCAACAAATTTTGTTTATCCCGGCGAGTTTATTTCGGCCCGCGCAACTTGGCGTAGTCATACTTTGCAGTTATACAATATTAACATACCATAACAAATTTAACGCCCGACTTGAAATAGTTTGTTCCGTAGTTGTGCCCGTGCGCGCTCATTTATGTCGTGGAATTTAACTAAATACAAATTCTCGCGGAAAATAAGAGGATCAGTTTCATTTTACGTAATGTACAATGTGTATGCGAAACGCATGGTGATATATGCCTGGAAATGATGGGACATGGATTAGATTCAAAGTTTGACTGTTTTCTCTCCTCTTTTCTTTCTTTCTTTCCGTTTTTTATTCTTTTTTAGCGGACCAACGCGACATCGCCGCAGATATTATTCTTTGCGCATCAACGCTCTTTTTTCCGCCCTATCTAACCGTTAACAACACGAAAATGAACACTCCTTTGACGGCTTATGATTAATATAAGTGATTCATTGGTTCATTAACGTTAATGCAAATTTTTCCCCTTTTCCACGTTCGGAAAATAGGGACAAGAAGGTGGACACAAGATTTGATTCATTGATGTGTTTAAAAACTCGCGAATCGTATGATGACTAAAATGTTTTCGAATGAAAGGCGCGGCGTACTTTTAGAAACTCGGTCGTTAGAATTGAATTTAACATTCTTCTGGCGCAAAACGTTGACATAATGGTGAATTTAAGTCGAAAATTGTTGAACAGGCGAATAATGTGTAATTAAATCACGAAACAAAAGCAGTAGACAAAAAAACTTAGTTTATAAGTTTAATAAATAAAATGAAACAAAAGCGACGAAAATCAAATTTTCAATGAGATTACAGAGAATTGTTTTTGTACAACAAATGTTAGTATATATTATATAGTATATAAGACACAGAAGTTGCACCGATTGAAAGTGATTAAAACGAAATAAAATACGTCGTTACAAATTCTTACCTTTTTTTTTTCTCCGTCGCAAATTATTCGCTGGAGTTTTGTAATTCAAATCATTCTACGTCTGACGAATGAAATGGTTGTGACTTTTAGTTTTGGCATTGCGACTTGATCAAATTTTGTATGTAAAAAAGCTCTTATGATAACGAGCGCTTATTCATAAATCACGTATGACAGCACGTGATTTGATGGAAAGTGATCTGGAAAATGTAAGTAAATTCATCAGGCGGTGGAGCTTTAAGCATCGAGCGAAATTGAAATATATTTAATGTTATTTGCATTAAAATACGTGTCGTGAAATTTATTTTTATTTATAAACAACACGGCACTACTTTTCAATTTCAATTTCGACGGGTTTAGTAATTCGTCAAGCCTCTCGTACAGTTGCATAATTTTCTTCCAACAGTAGAATAATAGGAAATATTGCTTTATTGTTATCAACTAAGTTTCAATTGGTACCTAATTGTACAAAATGAGATTATTTTGTAATTTTTACGTTTGATCATAATAAATAAAGTTGAGAAACAAAGCATCTGTTTTTGATTGTTTAACAAAATTGGAAATATCATTCAAATTTTTTGTCACTCAAGGTAAATCGACACATATAATGTGGAGAATTTATAGCATAACAATTTACAGCCTGGTATCTTCGCCATGATATGACGAAACAAATATTTTGAATTTCCTACACTTCTTCGTCTTATTTACAGCGTTACAATGTGTCTTGTCTATTCTCGTGCAACGAACAGAACGAATATATCTATTTTATATTGAAAAGCTTATTTCCTAAATGTCAGAACATAATCTAATGCGAAGATTAGCTTTCAAGAACAGCGTCGTTGCGACGTGAATATTATTAAAACGAAAGCGAAAAGGTATTAACTCTCCATTCTACACATTAATTATATTTTTTGCAGTTAATTTAAACATTAACATAATATACTTGAATTTTCACCTTTTTCCAGGCTTCATTTTTCAGTCGTATCCGACACGGTTCTCCGATTACCTAATACACTGGACTCATAAAATAACCACCGAAGAATTATTCGCCCAAAAAGGAAGATCGTGTTTATTGGGGTATAGTGGCACGTAAAAATATGCACAGAGAGAAAAGATTAATAAAAATTACTAACATTGTACGTTTCAATTTATTTTACTCCCTGTATCGCGGCTGTCCGATTACACTGAAGTATATGTTAATGATAACACTTATTCAGTTGAAAGTTATTAATTTAAACGAATCAAAGTATATAAATTACCACTTCGATGCGATAAGGTACCTATTATCTTAATTATTTTATATGATCGCAATTAAAGCACATATTTCGTTTATCGTACGACGTTTATTTAACAAGTTTAAATACTCCCTCTCCCCCCCCCCCTCCAAACTGCGCCATTACGATTTC
>JABFPN010000100.1:0-73610 GCA_022817305.1 Leptoteleia sp. ZL-2020 | reverse complement strand
TTGTGATATTTAAAATACATTTTAAAAGAGATTATCAGTATTGTACAAGTTGTTATGGTACAGTATAATAAAAATGTTCATTTTTCTTATAACCTCTTTTAAACTGTGTATTAACTAAGACAAGAAGATATCATTTGTCCCTCTTTTTACATTTAGTATAATAATTTTTATTCCAATTTTTTTCTCAGTGTATTCGATAGTCAAAAACGCCCGCGTCCTTAAACTCTAACACTCTCACGTATAAGATCTTAATACAGCGCAAGTAAGCTCGGCTTGGCGTGCAAACAAAAGGCCAACCGCGGTGCGCATTTACATGCACGCCCAAGCGAAATACCGCGGCGGTCGCGCGGGGCGCCAAATTGGTTCAATTAGATTGGGCGCCGGCCCCCTCCCCGCTCCGGCCGAACCCTTTGAAAAAGTGCGCCCGCGGCCAGTCGCGGTTTCAACTCGTCGCCATATTTCGCGGGTGTGTTACTAGGGCACGAGTGCGCAGAAGCCTCAGGAATCTCGAGCACGATTCCTCGGCTCTCTCGGCGGCGAGCCGTGCACCCCCTCCCGCCCCCGCCTTCCGCGCAGGGGTGGTTCCACGACACTTGCACGCACAACGCTCGCGGTGCGTTCAGTCATTGGTCACCCGACCAGGCCGTCGCCACGCGCTTCCTCTTTCTCGGCTTATTGAGCACCCTCTTTCTACGCCGCGACGCGTTAATCGACGCGCCTTCGACGGCCACGCACGCCGACACGTCGACGACCCTGCCTCGCGCAATCCCCCCCCCCTCTGCATACCACCCTAACACCCTCACACCCCCTCGCCATCCCCCCCTCTTCCGCCCCTCCGCATCGAACCGCGGCCCCGCGCGAAAATTTCATTACCCGGCGCGGTCGGCAGTCAAGAAGTAAATCGGCCGCGCCGCGGCCAGTCCCGTCCGCGAAAATCCCGCGAAGCAATGGCCAAATCATCGCCCCGAGCGGCTCGACCAGTGACGGCTCGGGTCCCGGTCTCGAGGCGGCCAACAGATCCGCCACTAACCAGCCCGCGGTTTTCTGGTACCAAGTGACCGAGGATGACGTTGCGCAAGGTAAATATTCGGGCGGGGGGAGGGGGGGGGAATCAAAGGTGAATCATAAATTGCACGGCGTACTCTCGACTTTCCCGAGTGCGGGGATCCTCCCGACTTTTCGAGGATGCTTGTTAAGTGAAGTGCCTGTATATTTAGAGGAACGGAGATTAGGTTTGTCGTTGAAAAGCTGTTGGATGGGTCCTTTGGGTGAAACGCCAGATTCGTGGCCCGGTTTTAATTTAGTTTTATTGTTTATTGTAATAAGGTAATGGATTTCCGTGGACGCAGGGTGGAATTATCTTTTTACGCTGAGAGAAATGAATGATTAAAAAGATAGACCCAAGAATAATTACATTGTAGGGGTGGGTTTACGTCAAGATTACGCAGAATCATCCCTAGCGTTCCGTAACATATTAAACCCTGAAGTGATATTTATCTCGATGAAATTTGTCAATGTGTACGTTTCACTGAAATTTACGATTCCTGAAAACTTAATAATATATGAGTCGTACAGTTAATTATTTGAGTGGAAACGAACTATCTGAAATTTCATCGAATATTGTTTAATTAATTTGAACTCTTAAAATTTTTGTATAAAATAAGCATTGGATAAAACTCGAAGACTGCAAATTTAATATAAACCGAAACGTGTTTAATAATTGAAAACTTACTGAAAGTATGTGTAGTATTTTGTGATGTATTTATTTTGGTACTAAAGTTTAAATCGTAATTTTTCTATTTTTTTATTTTATATTATAATCTCTATGCTATTCCTTGACTGTTCTGTGGTTAGATTTCATCGATTACTATTGTTTATTGTTAAATTAAATTGTTTTATAATTGGAAGATGAAATTATATCTTAAACTGCGAGGTAATAATGATAAAAAAATGTTCTTATTTACGCTATCGTTGGCCAGTTGTTTAGTCACATTTTATTTATTTTTAATATTTATTCAATCATATATTAAGTATTGTAAATCATTTTGGTTTTAAGATATATTAAATTTTAAAACAACCTATTCCGTTGAAATCATTTCATTAATGTAATTATAATTTTAGTAATATTATTATTAATTTTCATACGTAACTGAAATAATAAATGCTCGGTAGCTGTCTGTTAAAATAAAAATTAAACCATTTTTATTTCAAATTTAGTTCCAATGAAAAATAACACATTTAACAATATAGAGATAAAAGTAACATTGAAAGAGGAATCTGTGGTTTTCATCATCTGTAATTGAGAATCCGGTTCAATAGTGTGCCGTATAAGAATTCGGTTAAATTAATTGACCAATTCAATCGATTTTACTGGTAGTTAAATTCTTGCGCATCAAATAAGGTCACTTTGGTATTATACAAATTTCGCGTTAATATTATTTGGATTGATAACATTTATTCATAAAAAAAATTTTAGGTGAACTTTTTAAAGTAATATGTCGGTACAATTTAAATAATGAGCATATCAGTGTCAGAGATTGGATGGTTAATTTCCTTTGAGATGTTTCGAGATTTTACGAGTAAGGAAATGTGTGCCTTATCATTTCAGATTTTTATATTATTCATGAAGCAATACTTTTAGAGTGACATTTTACATTAAAATAACGCCGAGGTGATTTTAATTTTCAATGTTATCTTGATTACAATTAATATCAGTTGAAATGACAGTCTAGATTATTAAATGGGAATGTAATGTTCGCTTGAACGACTATGACGACTTCGACTGAAAAGATGTTTGATATTACTTTATAGAAATTGGATGTCATGTTGGTATTTTAATATCAGTCGACATTTTTATATCCCAATATATAATGAAATATAACAACAAATTGTACACTGTATTAGATGTACAATTTTGCTTTAAAAAAAAAGTGAAGTTGTATTTAATTTGTCCTCAACTATTAACACTTGTTTTAATATCGAATTTGTATTTATACAAATATTTATATAATATTAGAAATGAAATAGTAGACTGGTACATAGACAAGTTTAATATTTTTAATATTAAACATTTTTAATTATGATTATACAGTTTGTTTTTAATTTGATTAAATTTTTAAGTACCTTGACACATTAATGAAGTACTTTAATTCACTACGATTGAGCCATAAAATATATTTTATTCAAGGAAATGTTTTGAGAATAACATTTATTGTGTATTAAGTTCTTTTATCAATGTAAAAGAAATAAAAATGTCGTCAGTTCTATAAAACATGAAATGTGACAGGCAAAGACACTTCGACGAAGAAAACATTATAAATAACATGTATGTTGAGAGACATTATGTGATTTCTCTGAAAAGATATGTGCCGGATTTGTTATATGATGGTAACACTGTAGAATGAAAATCATAATACTAAACGCATAATTAATGGCGTAGTAAAGTTATAGTAATCTGAGTTTTTAAATTAAAAATGTAAAACTTCAGCAGTTATTAGAGCAAAGCTTTTTTGTGGTGACACATTTGTCACAAAAGTTTTTAAAAAGAGAACTTTTTATTAATCAATAACATCAACCCCCATGTATTTAAATGTAATATTGTCAGTCTTATTATATACGTACATATTTATAAATAATGATATTTAAATAAAAAATGTACAATTCTTTAACAAAAATGCTAATTATGTTAGTAAGCAATTTTTTGTATTTTATTCAGGTATATAATTATTTTCCTTAAATTTAATTTTATTTCAACGGTTAATATAAAATTTGAATCGAGATAATATTAAGCTGATATAATTAATGTCGAATTAATAATAATTTTAACTATACTCATTGAATAAGTAAATGAACACTGGCAGCAGCATAAATTGTTTAATTTTAATTCATAATAAATTCTGATAAAGGAGTGAATCATTAGTCTTCATTACTGACAATTAAATTTTATCCGTAATTCATTGAATTTCACGAAATGCAGAGATGATTTTGTTGAATGGTGTTTGGTAAACTTGATTTTGGTATATTTAAACGTTATAGCTAAAATTATTTAATTTATTATGATTTAATGTATTTAACTATAGATACAAGAATAAATAACATTGAGAAAATTATTTCTGTATTTCAAATTGAGCATTCAATAGTAATCGTTCAATAAACGGAATAAAATTAGGTAAAAAATTAAATTTTAATAAACAAAGTTTATTTACTTATATATTATTAATACAAATGATAATAAAAAAACGATTCGTTGTTCCAGAATCTCAGTGAAGCTGGAACAATCATTATAGAATTGTTCAGTTATCTTTTCTTTCATTTGCAATAACAAAGTCAAGTTTTTATTTAGTTTTTTAATTTTTATTACCTATGTTTTTCTTATCAGAAGCTTAGAAAAAGCTAACTCTTTTTTTAATTGCTAGTCAAGGAAGCTGCGTCTCAAATATTTCAGTAAACATTTAATATTATCATTTAGTTGCAAAGTTTTAAGACTGTTCCAGGTCACGTAACAAAGTTTCATATAGTAGAAACACTACTGTAAATCTAGTGATAATATATTCTCGGTTCAAATGTGTTACTTTGGTTTGTACAATCATCATTAAACAAGTCAGTGTAAAATATTTTTTTTTTAATTTTTTATTTCAAAATATATGAAAACATTATGACCAGCACAACGTCGTGCAAGTAATATTTAGTAATAATTTCAAATGAATATAAAGCAAGAAAATTTCTAAATATCTCATCTCAAAATGGAGTAAAATTTGCGTTGAGAAGTACGCATGGGTTATTGAAGAATATTGTCTAAAAAAAAGAACTTAATTTTTATTAAGTGCACGGAGCGAAAAACATATCAATTTTTAATGAAAAGTTTACTACTTTGGCATTATACTTACAGAACACCATTATATGGAAAACTAGTTCATTATAATTTGTTAACTTAGTTTATTAAAAATAGTAATTCTATGCAGTTTCATATAATTTAACAATCTGTTTATTAAATTTTAGTAAACTGTTCAATAATTGGTTTATGAACAACAAAGGCAATGGGTTAGCGACACTGATGAATAGCGACATCCAACGGAATAAACATAAAATAAAATGTATGCCAAAAATTAGAATTCAGTTTGTTAACATTTGTAATCCCTGGTTTCTTAATTTTTAATATTCTTTTCTCTCCGTGTGAAAAGCTTGCTCAAACTTTGATAAGCCAGGCAATTAAAAGTAATTATTCATATCAAGCGTTCAATTTTCAAGCAGATGATCAGAAACAAACGCAAGATATACAAAACTAGTGCATCCATCCTGCTAATTTAAAATCAATGTTATCTCACATACTGGAAGAAAGTTAGGATTATGGGAACTGTAAAATACAGATAGAAGGGAAATAATTAAAATTTATTATACTAACAAGGAGATAATTCCCGCGAGCTTTAAGCTCACTTACTAAAATAAAGTAATCAGATACTGCTTGAATTGCAACAAAGTGTTCAAACAATTTTGTTTAACAATTGTATTAATCAGTCGATCGATCGAGTCAAAAATCGAATAATTTGCGACACGACAGTGAATAAAATTTAACTTTAATCAGACGACGTTAATTTAGTACTTTTGATACGACGAACAATCGGCGGACTCTCGTATCTGCTCTGCCAGCAATTAAATGTTCGCTCAAATGTGACGACACTCGTTGAATATAAATGTTACTTTGATGTTGTCTCCATCAACAACGAACAAAACGAAGCGAAAAGTGTTTATTTGAAAAATCGATAAACTACAACTGCAAAAATTCAAACAATATTTATGTAATAAATATAAACAATATTGATCGAGCGTCGCGTGAAATAAATGAAACGAAACTTTTCTTTTTTTGTTATATAACAGAATCCCTTTTGAATTAATCAGGGAGAAAAAAAATTAAAACGCGTCAAGGAAAATATATCTGGCAGTGGTAACCAGCCAACTGGGTACATTTCGATTGAACTAAAATTGTTGGTTATTTTAATTAACAATATTTTAAAACTGTTTACAATACTCATTGATATTCTCAAAAATAACAATATTTTTGTCGTTTTAATTTAATATTAACAATAAGTTCTTTCATTTAATACAATTTTTGCCGCATGAAAATTTCGAATACATAATGCATTTACCCGCATTTATTTGTATAACTGCAGCTTCGCGTTGAATCTTCCTTTTTGGAAATAAAATTCAGAGATAAGTGTGCGTTCATAGTATTTCTTATAGTATGCAAATAGTAAAATTTATAAAATGCAGTTTAAAAAAATAATAGAAAATGTCTCTAGGAATCCCTAGTCGCGCCCCCTACCCACCACTCCACATCCACGGCTTGAAAACATAAGTCATACTTCACAAATATATGTGATTGGAAAAATGTAGGCCACGCCCCTCTTCCAGCCGCACCAGAGTTCAACGATGATATTAATCTTTTTCAGGTGGCGGCGTAGAGTGGTGGTAAAGAGCGCGCCCGGGGACTGTGAAGTAACGGGTTCTATTCCTTGGTCGTGACATTTTTTCGAATAATTTTTAAAACGTATTTCATAAACATTACTATAACATATTATAGAGTATAATATATAAGATATATAAGGATACTTATCTCGAGTTAAAACAAAATATTTTTAAAAATTATTAATAACTGTTTCTCAGTACATATTTATAAAAATTAGACTCAAAGCGTGTTATAAAGCATGCAAATGAACGAGTCAAAAAGCATAGAATCGAATTGCCGAATTAAACCAAATTAGCGTATAATCATTGGACGCAATTAAGATCAATGCGACGCCCTAAAAACTGCGCAATGCCGTCGGAAAGGGGGCATGGGAATTTAAGGGTTGACTGTCCGTGACGTCCCCCGGGACCGTTAATAAGTCAACTCGAGTTGGTGTAACAAGGTATACGCGTTACAATGTACGACTGGGGGCCATTCTTTATGGTTCGCGCGGCGGGGCTTGCGAGATGTGGAAAGGGGCCAAGCGTGTGTGGCCAAGGTATCGCTCGAGCGGGTGGGTAGGTGGCGTGAAAAGCGATTCTTCTTAACTTCGGGACCTCACGAGGCGTTGACCCCGATAAGGCTAAAAAAGCTGACGAAGTCTCTCCTCCATCGCTTAGCCCCTCGATACCGTAACACCCTCCCCCACGTAAGTACGTCATACGAGGTGTAGACAAAGAGTCGCGAGAAAAAAGGAAAAAAAAAGAGCGTCTCTAAACCTTTAATCTACGAGATATTACCTGGATGCTGCCAATTTATGTATTTCCAGCGACCGCTCCGCTATGACGTTTTATTGGACTGCCGCATCCGCGCAGCTTTTTTGTTATTAATATTTTGAGTTCCCTTTCTTTTGGTCGCGCGTTCATTTGCCAATGTATTTTTATTTATTCATTTTATTGATTCGCCGTTTCATTTCGTTTGCCGAAGGGTTCGGAAAAATTTCGCTCGCCCCAATAAGGGGCTATCGATTTATCGATCGTTGCTTCGTATAAATTAATCGAGTAAAAAGTTGCGAGAGGGGGGGGAGGATCGGGAGGGGATTAAATTGTTGCCGAAGTGTTCGGGAAGCGCGTATTGTTATTTTAAACTGGAGTTGGGAATGCAAATTTTCAACGCGTTTATTGTTCGCGACAAAGTTGGGACGTTGAAAACAAAGTTTACTGAATATGATTTGACGAGTGCAGTCATTTCGTTTAAGCGCATTGGAGATAAGGTAGGGAGGGCTTTCTTGAATTAATTTTGCTGATGGTGTAACGTTCGATTTCCGAGTATCAAACGTCGGGACAGTGTTCGTGGTTTTTCAAAAACAAATTGTTAGGTTTCAATTTAGATTGCGGATAACAACCGTGGCGTTTTAATTTGACACTCTTTGAGTTAAGTTGAAAAAAAAAAAAAAAATAGCACACTTGTGTCTGAATTGCAAATTTCCATGTGCAAAATTTACAGCAGCAGCTTTTACTGATTTATTTATTTGTCTTTCTTTTTTTTTTCCAGTTAAACTCCAACACGTTGCCTTTGTAACTTTTTTTACATGAAATATTGTAATGAAGAATTTAAAATTTCTTTTAATTCAGTTAAATGAAAACAACAAAAAAAAGCGTACATTTCAAATCATTTCACGGTTCATCGATATGCGCTACAGAATCAGTGATATTTCGTATAAAAAGAGGGAACATTTTGTACACACTCCGACTTATTAAATTGTACGGCACGTTTCGCAACTATGAACTCTGATAGTAAAGTTTCCTTTTATATCGAGCAGCCCTCTCCTTTGCCACTTGTGGAAAAGAAATGCAGACACTCTCTCTTGCTCTAAAGGGAGCTCGTGACAGCAATTGTGTTACATAACTGACGATAGATGATATCGTCTTGAAATTTCTATTGTCTTACATTTATTATAAATTTATAGCACACTATATTCAAACTTATTTCCAATATCAAAACTCGTCATCATGTAAATAAATGCGGTAAATAAAAGCATATATTTAATTGTTGGGTTCAAACTTGATTCCACTGGAACACTTATCAGCAAAATTATTGATCTTAAATTTCTGCTCTGCATTATCTACGTTCCATATTAAATTTGAGCCTGCTTCAAATATGATGTTGACATTTTAAGGCGATATATCGCTTGTCTGCAAAATGTTAATAAATAAAAGTTATAATTTTACTTTTTATTAGTTCAAAAAGAATTGATGAATTCTGAAATCATTATCAACAATTAATATATACAAGTTAAAAGCGACGATCAATTTTACTCAGGTGAGACCGGGATAAGACCTTGTTATCCCTAACAATTAAATACAAAATGAGACGGGGGGGCTTGATTAAAAAAAAAGTCTTCGGCGACCCTAAATCAACGCTTCGGTTTATAGAATGATAAGACATTTCGTGGATGTTCATCGTCGGCCTTAATTTCCTTCGAAAATCTGCATTAAATTAAGCGCGATGGGGGCAAAACTTGTTTACGTTTTCCCTGCGTGATCGATTATAGATATAAAGAAGAGGGAACTGGGGGGTAGGGGGGAGGGGCGGTGTGGAGAAAAGTTGTGAGAAGATCGGCGCGACGCCGTGGGGGGTTGATCCAGCGTAACGAGACGGGAAAATCGATTAGCAAGTCGAATTCTGATTACCAGTGCCGTGGAGCGTGCATAATCGTGTCTTTTGGGAGCCTCTGACCAATCAATGCCCTCAATTAGGCGACGTCGGGCGTCATGGTCCGAGAGGAAGAGGCTTCCGTAGTGTACCGACCGTACTATATTTAAGCGACGAGTTTCCATCGATCGAAATTGCACCTACGCCGCTCGGCCCGCACTCGATAAACACGTGGCAATTTTATTTCATTACGCCCTATCGGACGGGGCGCGAGAGCGCGCGGAACTTCGCTCAGAAATTTTCGTCCCGGTTTTGGTGACTGCGCGCGACACACTCGCCTCGCCTCATTCCAGCTGATCCGATATCGGCCTTTTTTTCGTCAACGCTACTCCTTTCTTCTATCGCCCTTTAAAAATTGTCCCTTACAAATTTCCTCTTTTTTTTTGCTTCCCTTTTTTTTATTGTTAGTGCGAGATGCGCCCAACTTTTAACATTTTGCCACTTTACAAGTTGGACTTTTGTTAGCATATCGAGGAAATCATAAAAGTTTTAACGTGGCAGATTGCTTTCACTTTTTCTTATGGATGAATTTATGTGTTTTATTATTATATTATTTATTTGTATCAATTGCCAATATTTCTATTTATTGTATAAGGATGTATTAAGCTGTGAAGAAAAATCAGTATTGTGACACAGTACTGACTGATAAATGAGGAAGAACGGGGACAATACTGGCATACAACTATTGGCAATCTGCAAAGTTTCGATATTTATTAACGATAAAATATGTACTGGGTCGACAATAGTTCCAGTAGTTTGTTGATTGCCAATAGATAAGTGACCGTTGGAATCATACTGGCACTGGACTGTCCCAACTATTAACGTATTATAACCTTGTTTGTATATTTATCTTTTTTAATATGCAAATTTTTACACCCCAACAATATTTCACAAATAACCTCGTTTATATTCATTTGTAAAATATTTATAAAAAAGTTGCTGGTATAAGATTAATACTGACCAATTACCAACTGTTAATTCTGAGTACTGGAAGAATACAAGTAAATGGTAAATTGCCAAGATTTGGTATCTGTACCGTGTCTCATTTTATTGATGTTTCATTCCAGGACTGGGCCAACGGCCAGTTGCCAACACTTGCCCAACGCTTGCTGATAATGTGCCAGAATTTTGGCCACTTATCAATTTCTAAATGGCTATATTTATATTTATTTTATAACATGTATATCACATTCTATAGCAATTCTGTATCCTCCCAAATTTCTAATTCTTTTTTTGTTTAACAAACTTTAATTTGTTCCAATTTATTATTCGTTCGTTAAGTTCAATTCATTCGTTTACCTCATTTGTCTTCGCGCCTCAATTAATTGTCTAAAGACGGCGTTTAAAACGACTTTAAAAATAAACTTTATTATCCAATAAATTCGCCACGGAATTTGTTTTCACTTGCGAACTGGCCTATATAAGAAACGTTTGTCTGAATCGGATTAATAAGAAATGAGGTTACCGAACTCAATCGAGAACGGAGTTACTTTGCGGGCGGTGATTCAATTTTGCTTAAGATACTGTTAAGCTCGCTGCTGTTTGAACGGCGCTCTCGTGTTTCGCGTAACCCTTTCCCCCCGAACAATACGTTTATCTACGAACAACGCGTTCTTTATTCTTAATTCTGAATTATTGTTTCTACTCCCGAACTTATTTGCAGTTTAAAGATCCGCGTTTATCTATTAATTTATTATTGAACCAATCAAATCGATATACAAATGTAGAAGAAAATAAAATAACTTGCTTCCCTTAAATAATTTTCCTTAATTGAGAATATTAATAAAAGTGAATTTTAAACGTCAATACGTTACAATCAATGAACGAAACCAAAAGCGATAACAATAAACTGAAATATGATGAATTTCAAATCATCAATATTGGCTGCCATTTTTAATTATCCAAGTTTGTCGCAAAAAAAGGAGAACGAATTTGCTAAAATATTACTTGAATTACACGAATAACTTTTTTAATTCCGAAGGTATAGGGATAATAATAAAAAAAAAATGTTTTTTAATTAACGTAAAGCAGTGACAAAAGTTGTCAAGAGACGAAACTGTAAGTCGTTCATGAAATGTTTTATCATTTCATCCAACCTTCATTAAAGGGGACTTATCGATTAAAGAGTGATTTGTATAATATCACGCATATTCCCTTTTATCTTTTAATGATACTTTAAGCGAGATAGCGGATAATTATGGAATTTCTTTATTACCCTTTAGAATCATTAAACGCGTTGCAAGAAAATTGATACGTATTTAAATTTATTCAGAGGAGTTTTATAATTAAGAATGCGCAAGGGCATGTACGCGATTACCGGAACAACTATCTTAGGTGGTCCGCATCGTTGGAAACTTCATTTACAACAATTTCAATTCAAACTTTTCCCAACAAGAACGTCTCAATTATTGTATCCGATGGTCTTTCCAATTCTTCCTCCAGGTATTTCTTTTGGACGAGAATGGAGTTTAATTTCGTCATCGGGCATGCCTCTTTTTTTCCTTCCGTGAAATCACAAAATTTATATGAAAATACTTCTCGTCAAATTAACTTTTCGCAAACCTTTTTTTCAGCGCATACGTGGCGCTTCGTGTCATTAAATAAATATTGTCTTCTTAAATTAATATATTTATGCGGGCAAAAATTAAATTTACACGAAACATTTCACACTGCGATAAAAAGTGAGCTAAGATAACGAAGTCTGTATAGTTAGTTATTCTGATAAGCATAAATTTATTAATTATCCTTACCAAGGTTGATATGATTCATTTAACTAAGATAATATTTTTATGTTGAGAGGAATTAACAAAGAGTCAAGTACTGGCATAGTATCAATAAGCTTAGGGCAAATGTTGGCCCAGTCCTGGGGTGATATATCAACAGATGCACTGAGAAAAAAGTTGGGATAAAAATTATTATACTGCATCTCAAAATGGGGACAAATGACATCTTCTTGTCTTAGTTAATATACAGTTTGAAAGAGGTTATAAGAGAAATATGACAAGAATTGTAATTTGTCCCCAGTTTTACATATAGTATAATAATTTTTATCCCAACTTTTTTCTCAGTGTGCCAATTCACAAAAATTCGCATTTTATCATTTACTTGTACTAGATTGTACTGAAAATTTAACGGTTGACAACACGTCAACCATCATAAATAAATGAAGTTATTTTTGTTATATAAAAATTTACGAATTAAAAAAAATTTCAAGTTACTAGGTGGGATAAACTAGTGCCAGTATTATGCCAAAGGTCATTCATCTATTGGCAATCAATTCATCGGTCGGCCCAGTAGAAATTTTATTCTGAATAATTATTATAATAATAATTAACTTTACAGTTTGCCAATAGTTGTATGCCAGTACTGTGCCTGCTCTATTCCTTTCGTCAGTACTGATATACTACTGATTTTTCCACACTATATTTTATCTTGCATACTTACATATACATACATATATTAGCTTGTCGTACATTATTTATTTTAACTTAAATAACAACAAACAATTGCTTATAATTTCATAATTATTAAACGTGCGATGGATAATTTCACCAAATAATTTAAACTTAGCAAATTTACAACGGAAGTTCGGATAGTTGCACAATCAGAATTGTAATTTGCAAAATACTTTAACTTCTCCGTTTCGGAACTTTGAAGTCAAACGCTTGCTAATAAAAGTGTCAAAGCTCGCGTCATTAATCAGCAATAAAAAAGAAACAGAGAGAGAGAGAGAGAGAGAGAGAGAGAGAGAGAGAGAAAGAGAGGGTTGAGAGAGAAGAGGAAGAAAAGAAAAACAGCGCGGAATTTGTATAAACGTTGTCGCAAAAGAGGGCTGATTCGATTAACGTTGATTTCACTTAACTCGTGACGGCACGAAACGATGAATGCAAAGAGCCGAGCGTGTGACCGACTCGATAACCATGCGTCTCTGGATTGCGTGAAAATTGAGCGAGAGAGCTCGTAAGGAGGGGTCTTTCGGGGGGATGAGTCGGCAGCGAGGGCCGCGCTCTTTCTCGAGTTTGACACAGTCAGAGCCGGCGTTGCCTGGCAACCTCCGCGCCGCCAGAAGTCTCCAATGGCGTGGATATTTGCACCAAATTTATCCTTTGTAACGCGCTACTCCACCCCCCCCCTCACCCCTCCATCCACCCCTCGAGTCGTCATTCGACTCGTGAGCAGACACCAAACACGAAGTCAATGACCGAAACAAATTTTAAGCCTTTAATTGCAATCATTTTGGTATTGAGCCTCGGGGACCCGCTGCGGTAACTTTCTCAATTTGTGCGCGATACAAGTCCGGGTGTAGAATTTACGTTCTCTTTTGCAGGATGATTTCTTTTGCGGGCGAGTTCTTTATATCATTTGCGTGCGTCCAGGGGTAAATGATTTGAAATGTGGAAAAAAAAATTTAGAACCAAAGTTGAAATGAATTTGTTAATTAGATAAGGGAGGAAAAGTTTATGGGATCTTTTTGTTTATTGTTTTAAATTGTGATTGTTTGGTTTAAACCTTTGACGATGTCAGTTTGCTAATAGAAATTTTTATTTGCTGAAATATGTTTCAGTTAGAGTATATACTGAGAAAAATGGTGTGGTAATCTTAGACTGTGCGTGTCCACATTTAAAATCATTCTCTGCAATGTGACAGGAGATATTAGAGTTTTGGTAATCTTGAAATGCGATTGTCATTCTTTTGGATTTTTTTTAACATAATGTAATTACTTGCAGAGGTTATTTAAATAATTCTGGATTAATAATTTAACCCCTTTTGAATGTATTAATTATTTAAAATTGTTTTTTATATGAAAGGGTTTGAAAGATTAATAAGCTCGGTTTGAATGCAAATCGAATTCTCAATGACATATTATTTTCGAAGCGTGACAAAGATTTTTAAATATCTGGAAAGAGAAGAAATAAAAGTTTATCCTTTTACCCGGGATTAGCTATATTTATCTTTTGTTCAGACATGACTAACAGTTCCTCATGAGTAGACATATCCCATATCCAATTATTTTCATGTTAAGAGTTATTAAAACATTGATTGCTCGTCGAATTGCAGTTGAAATTCAATTAAATCATCCAAAATATTGATTTCTTCTGGCCAATCACCTAACATTACTAATTAATTTTTCTAACAATAAAAAAGACAAATATTTACCAAAGAATGAAAATTGTATACTTCACAATCTAAAATTTATATAAAATTAAATTTGAAAGTCCTAGTTAGGTAAAACAAAAATTGTTCCAACCAATGAAAAAAAAGAAATGAAAAAACAAAGTTGATGTAACTTCATTACTTATTACTTTACATACACCTCACGTCTTCCGTTAGATAAAAAGTAACATATTAAACAAAGACATCACTGTTTATCCCCGGTACCCATTCTATTGTTCATTATATCATATGTCCATGTATATTACACGCACATATTTCACAATACAGACGCTACCTTGGCATTACTAGGAAGAGAGTATCAAAGTTATATTTAAAACCACGAAATCACTAGAATTTATAGTACCTTTTAATAGGACATTTTTTTTAAGTGTAGATGGTAACTTTTCTTTTAAGGAGATACGGCATATTTTAAATAAAATATATAATAATCTTTTTATCGGTAGATAATTCGCGCGGGATTGAAGTGTTTTTTCATGCTTTTGGGCAGACAAAGTGTTAGTAAAGGGAACGAATCGGAATGCTCGTCCAGCAAAGTGGTCGACTTAATGACGAAGGAGACGTTAATTGGTAATAATGCGATGATTTGATTGAATGGCGATGCTGATTGGCAGAGTAATCGTGGAGCTTCTACTTTGTTATCATTCCCCCAAAATCACTGGGGTCCGTCGATCAATTTAATTAGGAGCAAACGAGACTATTTACTTTTATCGAATTGGCCCGGCATTGGGTTGCTTTTACGCCCCCGGGCACCGCGGTAAATTTGTGGCAATTGTGCCGTACTGCGGGTGATCGATAAACTAAATACATTGGAAAGACTTTGCACTTAGGCCTCGCTGCTTTAATCAACATTTCACCATCTCCTGCGAAACGAAAGAACCGACTATTATGCCTTTTATTACAGTTCCTTTGTTGGTTGCCTTTGCTTGGAAAATATTATATATATATATCGATGATAATAACGTGCGCGTTAATACTTTGTAATATTGGACAAAAATTATGAGTCTCGTATAATGTTAGAAGTTATGCGATGCTGTCACAAACCCAACTTGTTGCATCTTATATACACACGTATGTACAAACATATTTATGATACGTGTCTTGATTTCTTAAAACTGTTATGGTCGAAATATATCGTTACGATCGTACGTGATATATTTTTTTAAATGTAAGATTGAAAAATACTTAGAGAAATTTGTTAGTGTATTTTATAATGATATGCGCGCATTTATAGTATGATGTAATATTTAATATTATATCATATAGCATTTTAAATAAATATTGGAAAAACAATGTGACCAAAGAGTAGAACTCGTTACTGGAAAATTGGACCACGCCCCTCTCATAATCAAACCAAAGTTTTCGAAGATGAATCTTTTTCCAGGTTCCATGATAATGACATTTTTTTCTATATTATAAGGAACCCTAAAATTGCATATATGTCTCCGTATTACTACATAATACAGTAGAAACTACTGGTACATTTCTCTCGGTGCACTATTGATATCAAATTTTATAATTAATCCTTAAAAGTTTATAAGTGATTTGTTAAAACAAGTTTGTAACAATGCAAATTATATTTATTTTGCAGTCGATTGACTCTGGAGGTTTTCGAGCACGAAGAAGATCGCCAACCACAATCACAATGGCAATGCTTTCGTTGCGTATCTCCATTCCGGAGAAAAATTTAACGAAAATGATGCAGTTTGACCCAAGTACGTCGATTTACGACGCTTGTCGTATCATCCGAGAAAAACTGGTCGAAGCAAGTAACATGGGTCAACGTAAGTTCATCTATTATTTTCATTTTAGTCAAAATAATCCAGTTTATCTATAAGAATATTTTGATTTCAAATAATTTCATTATTAAAAAGTGTTCACGTCTTAAAAAATTACACAGATTGAACAAAATAAATATTCATTCATCCTCTCTAGAAAGTAAAATTTGTCTTTCATACTTTAATAAAAAAGAATATTTTTTTTTTATATTACTTTTAATATATAGTATCACTTTTAATTAACAGAAGTTAAATTTATACCAATGTTCAATATGGTATTAATTTTTATACAAAGATATTTTTTCCCAAAACAAAAGTCATGTTTCAAATTTCAATTGCCTTCGTGTGATCAGTGCGTCGAATTTACAAACCACTAATTGCAGCAAAAGACTATGGCCTGTTTCTGTCAGACGAAGATGCAAAGAAGGGCGTCTGGCTTGAACCCGGCAGAAACCTCGACTATTATTTATTACGAAACGGAGATTTACTCGAGTACCGTCGCAAACTCAGGACGCTCCGAGTGCGAATGTTGGACGGCACTCTAAAAACACTACTGGTCGATGACAGTCAACCAGTCGCGAATCTTATGGTGGTCATATGCACGAAAATCGGTATCACGAATCACGACGAGTATTCTCTAGTACGTGAATTGCCTGATGAGGAAACCGAAAATCAAAAGCCAAGCAATTTCGGCACCTTAACGTTGAAGAGGAAGAAGGAGGAGAAAGGAGAAAGAGATGCGAAAATGGAACAGCTGAGAAAGAAAGTGAAGACCGATGATGAAGGTATATAGATATATTTAGTTACAAATTTGTTATATTTTGACAGTTACTTTTCATTAATTTTTGAAAAGTTATAGAATCATTCTGCCAGATTATGCTTCTTAATTTATTAAACCGAAATATTTGTTTCAGTGAATTGGATAGATCCAAGCAAAACATTGAGAGAGCAAGGCGTTGATGAATCTGAAACGGTCCTTCTACGACGAAAATTCTTCTTTTCCGATCAGAACATTGACAGTAGAGATCCAGTGCAGTTATCCCTTTTATATGTCCAAGCTAGGGACGCTATTTTAGATGGCACTCATCCTGTCACTCAAGAAAAAGCGTGCATTTTCGCTGGAATCCAATGTCAGATTCAATTTGGAGATTATAAAGAAGATAAACACAAACCTGGATTTTTAGAGTATGTTTTGATTTATATTTAATTGCTTATGCAACATGAACGTACTATATGTCATTAATGTACAAGTAAACTGATTATAAGTAAGACAAAGTAATCAAAGCATTTAATATTGTTTGAATGAATAACATTTTATTACAATTATAGGATTTATTTTATTAAACTGCCAAGTAGTTTACTCAGTATCGTAAAAAGCTTGTAATTACGTAACATTTTAATTTCATTTATTAAAATCATTTAGTAATCGCTAGAAATGAACTGTTTCATACAATTATTGTATATTTTATTCATTATAACTGATGAATTTTTTGTTTCATTTCAGCCTAAAAGAATTTCTCCCGCAATCTTACTTAAAGGTCAAAGGCATCGAGAAAAAGATCTTTGCAGAGCACAAGAAACATGCCGGTTTGTCGGAATTAGACGCGAAAGTCTTGTACACGAAAACAGCACGTTCTTTGAGCACGTATGGTGTAACTTTCTTCCTGGTAAAGGAGAAAATGAAAGGCAAAAATAAGTTAGTACCGCGTCTCCTTGGCGTAACGAAAGATTCTGTGATGCGACTCGATGAGAAAACGAAAGAAATCCTGAAAACATGGCCACTTACCACCGTGAGACGTTGGGGAGCCTCACCAAATACATTTACATTAGATTTCGGAGATTACTCCGATCAGTATTATAGCGTACAAACGACTGAAGCTGAACAGATATTGCAGTTGATTTCTGGCTATATCGATATTATTTTGAAGAAGCAAAGAGCGAAGGATCATTTTGGAATTGAAGGAGATGAAGGGTCTACTATGGTGGAGGATAGCGTTTCACCTTTAAAGTAAGTTTGTATATAACATGCTCTAAAACGCTGTTTTATTATTTTGCAGATAGATAAAAAAGAATATTTATACGTGACTTAGTTATATTTTATTTTTAACAAATATTTCTTTTCCGATTTTAGTTAATTAATTATAATTAAATAAATATAATTTAATTATAATAAACATTTATAAAAAGGACAAGCAAATAAAATGTGTAGTAGTTTGATAATATTATATATTCTATATAATAATAATTCTATGTTTTTATTATTATAATACTTTTTACTAAATTCTTCAAATATAATAAAAACAAAACTATGTGTATGCTGTACAGACCACACGAAAGAAGTAGAACTTCTTTGGGATTCAGTACATGACAAGAATCCTTGGGTTTGAAAGCTATGTGCATAAGGGTCTGCGTCATGTGTAATAAATAATAGATACACATAGTATTCATATATGAATGTTTTATTGTGCAAATTTTATAAAGTAAAATTTTCTGGAAACTTATTTTAAAAATAACTAATTTTAAATATAATGTTCAAGCGCGAAGCCCAACCTTTAGACCACAGTAATTAAAATGTCACGAAAATAATTCAGGTTCGATAGCGTAGTTTTTTTATGTAAATCACATTAAAGTAATACAGACATTTCTGGAATGTGAAAATCAAATCATTAGATTTATAATATATAGTATAGTAACTCCAGCTGCTCTTCGGTGTGGACGTTTTATTTATATGATGCTATCAAAATTTTCAATATTTATAATATTATTATTCTCGTTCCACATTTCAGATAAACATAACACACTTGATTGTTGAATAATACCATCATTAATATCAATGCCATGTTTATATAAGCTTTGACAATTGAATGTGTATATGGTAAAGCTCGGCTTTGAATTGATATACTTACGTAACATTGAACCAATGGTAATAAGTCTATTTTGCGACAATCTGCGAAATTCTTGTAAGGATACAGTAGAAACTGCTTTTTGACCGTCGTAAATACTAAGTTGTTTTTTTATTTTTTATAATATATAAATTTTCAATCGTTGTTACTTGTGATAAGGCAATGTACACCAGTGCTTCTGCGATTTATCACATTCATAAACAAATGCATTGAAAGTTGCTCCTTGTAATTTATATATTGCCATCGCATGCTGATATGATTGGTTTTCGTTTTGCGTTGTGTATCCTGTTTTTATTTAAACTTATTATTGATGTTTGATGATTAATTAGAGCAGAATTAGGCGAAACTAAAATATAAACAATGGCTAAAGTTGGTCACAAATGCGATTACCCTCTTGTAAGAAGTTCTACTTCAAAAATAATTGTCATTTCATACTTTGTTTTTTAACTGTTTGTTTTCATTTTCACTGTGTAGTTCATTAGTGGTTAAATTACAGATATAATTGTGTTATGAAATGCAATTAATGATGAAAACCAATATGAAACCTCGTGAAAGCAAAAATTAAAATTTACTTGTCGAGATTGTGTCTGATACTGCAGGCAATTCTAAACAACGATTGCAATTAACGTTTCGTTAGCACGGTTATGCACTTCGATGCGTACGTTGCATTTTATTAGCTTCACTCGATGTCTAGAATTGATCTATTACACTATTTACGAGGTCAATACATTTCTCGAGTTGCATTGAAACAACTGTCATGGGTGATTTTCTGAGACAGCTACTTTACAAATACGTTCTGTCAGCTCTTGATTATAACAGTCAGCAAAGAGTTTCTTATAAAATTGATAAAAACTCACGACAGGACCATATTTTTGAAGATTCTACACATTCAAATTTCATGCGCAGGGCGACGATCATGCAACACGAAACCAACCACGTAGGCAAAGGCAACGCGGAGGCTGTTTCCGTGGCAATTCCCGCAGTCATGAGAGCTGGCGGCGATGGTAAGTTGGTCTTACGATATTGTAATCGTTCTTTATGATATTTTTATTATTATTGTTATTTTTATTATCAGTGTATCTTATAAGCTCAAATTTACAACATGTTCGACGAATTATTTTTATTTACTTTAATAGGATCAAGTCAGTTGGAATAAGTATACTTGTTTATAGTATTTTAGACTTTTTAAATAGTATTATAAGAAAAAAAATGTTTAATTAAGTACTTTCAGGTGGTAAATTAATTAAAATTTTGTGTGATATTTGATTTAGTTAATTATTAAATAAATTATATTTTTTTTATTTAAATGAATTCGTTTCTTTAAATTAAATTGCTTTTATATTTATGAAATTAATATTATAACACATTTATAGATGTGTTATCAAATATTGATTCTATGTTCATCAGTTCTATGTAATTAAAGATTCATTCAAGTATTATTAAAATTGTTCAATGAAGTATTTGTAGGGTATATTCAGTTTACTCGCATACTCAGTACCCACGAAAACTGGTAATAATATGCAAATTATACATAAGCTACACTAATAATAATGTGCTATACCTTTTATGTAATTCGCACACTACTACCAGGTGTCGCGGCTATCGAGCAGTTATTCAAATATAGGTGCGGTATCATATTAAACTTTTACTGACTTATATTTAATGAAATTTACAGATTATATTTTATATTAAACTGAATACTTTTTATTAGTTAATATATGAATTATTGAATTAGTTTTTAAATATCTAGTCTAGTTAAAATTATATGTCTAGATAAAAATGTCTAGTCTAGTACATGGAACAAAATAAACCATTATTATTATATATTTTTATAATATAAATATAAAGCAAAGTTGCATTTATTTTGCGTAGGATTTACATACATGTTAACATGCATGTTAAATGCATTTTATATTTCAAAACAAGTCATATATGTCATTAGTAATCATTACAAGCAATTGATTCGAATGGTTTATTTTTGTTCGTGTTCACTAAAGAATTATTAATATAATGTTAAATTACAATAAAAATATATTGTAGTTTAATAATAAGTTTAATTGCAGTTTTAGTACACGAAGAGTTTGAACGGATAACCACAACTGAAGAAACCAGTTATGATGGTAAAAATAGAAAATGCATTTGTTTAATAAAATTTACCATTGTACTAATGGCTAACTACATAACTATTTACTGTCGTATTAAACATCAAATTAATAATTATTAAAACTTAATTGATTAATTTTAAATTCTTACATGACAAAGGCAATCAAATATACATATTTGGTCATCTTGCCTAGAAATTTTGTTGCCACATAAATATAGTAACAGTGTATATTTACAAATTATTTAATATTATAATTATGAAAACCCGCTTTTAAAAATTATCTTCGGAATTTTAAAAATTCATGTCTCGGAAAACAATAACCTAATATTTTAATTTTTACTTAAAAATTTAAAATAAAAATAACTCGGTTATTGCTTTACATTACTAAAATTTTTTTATCATTAATAAAATATTAATATACTCATAAAAAATTGTTTAATGTAATGCTAATGTAAAGATAATGGTGCTCCCACTTCCAATTTTTACAATTTCTTTTTGTTTTAAAAAAGTTCAAGTTATAAATGGACTTAATGTAATCTAAATTAAAATAATACAATGGCTGTCGAAGTAAACACAATTGTCCATATAACCCAAGTACCCACGAAGTATTTTTCCCACATGTTAATAACATGAAAATCAAATACTAAATTAAAATAATCCCAAAAAGTACATTTGACTGTAGTAAAAGTGTGAAGATCCTTTAAAAGAATCATCTGACTTGAACCTATAACAGATAATCCAAAGTCTTAATAATTACAATAACATATTTAATCATGTTGTAGTTAATCTAATATAGTGTTTGTATACACCCTAAGCTCAATCCAGAAAGACAAAACAAAAAAAAAACATTCATGTCATTTCGACAAAGAGTATTCGAACTTATTTAAACTAATTATTGTTAATTGTATAAAGTATTGCACGCTTGAATCCTCGTATTTGTTGTATTCGATGTGTCATTCTGTATATAATATAATAAAAAATAAGATTTTTATTACTTTGTACATAAATATCTATTAATGTACGATCACATTCAATAAAAGCTTAGTAGCGTGATCGGATACCTGCAACAAAAAGTATTCAAAGTTCGATGTTTTTTGCAATGAAGTATTTTATATGCATTTAAATGAAGAACAGTGAAAAAGCTGTTAGAATTCGGGGGTACCTATGTTAACTTTGCACCGAACATTCCATTTTTTTTTTCAACTTTTGAATTTAAAGTAATTCCCTTTTCATTGCAAAAGACAAACTTCGCTTTTCGAACATTGACAAAAATGATTAAAAGAAACACCATCACGAGGAATCGAACGAGGCGACCGATTGTGTAAATAATATTTGGACCCGATAGAGAGTAGACTGCATGATTTTCAGGGGCCCGACCGTACGGAACCGGGTACATGGCCAGTGCTCAATACACGACCGTCAGTGGACAAATTAACATCGCACACACTTCACCGATGGTAAGAAACAGTAAATAAAAACTTACGCTCGCGACAATGACTAATAATTTATAATAGTAATTATTTATGATTAACATTTGACATGCAAAATTAGACATAGTCGCGAGCAAAATTAGCTTTGCTATCTCGTCGTTTCTTAGGGATCGCAGTGATTAACGGCGTTGTGTCATTGTTTGTTAAAAAGAGCATTTAATAAGTGAATTTGTGTTTGTGTTGAAAGAATTCGTAAGAGAGAGGACTGAATAATAGACGATTACAATTTTTTTTCATGCTAGGCGCCTTCTATTGCGGACACAGAGTAGGTACATTGTGGTGGAAGATAAACTTTTCTTTTGTTTTTCTTTTTTCTTTTTTTTTGGCTTCTTTTGTTCAATGAAAAGCAACTTGAACTTTTACTTAACAGTTGCCCGTTTTGAATATTTTTCGTTATTTATTTCTGTGTTGCATTCGTTGATTATGATTTCTCTCACAAAATGGGGTTTTTCCATCTATTGTTGCAATTTGATTTTATAGTTATGGTATTTCTGGTCAAGTTTTAAAAGACTACGCGTATATGGGTTACCTTTTTTTTTATAATGCGCATCACATCGACATTACTGGGAAAACTCTCATCAAACTTAATGCACACAGCTTTTTCGACGTGCTTGTGTATATGTGCATTTTCATAAAACGGCCACAGAATATGCAGTAATTTGCGTTTTATTGAGATCATGGAATTTTTAAATATTCCGCTTGTTTCACAATTAAGAGTTGTTAGAAATTTTATGATGAATTTCTGATGGATGTACGAGTTTAATGTTTCGGAAATTTATAAAACAATATAAATTTCATGAATTATTTTAATTAACTTTTTTTCCAATGGCTAATAAAAAGCCCTCGAGAAACAGTTTATTAGAAATTTTAATCGCTTAAATCATTTGTAAATTGTTGATTAAGTGATTTAATTTGTATTTAAATACTTGATGAATTTAATAAGTAAACAATGAATTTGTAGTTAATAATCTATTTTACCTGTATGTATAATTAAAAGTTTAGTTCAATTAATTAATTTCACTTTGATCGAATATCATGAAATGTATATAATTTGACAATTTCTAACTTTCTTCAGTTATATTCTATAATTAATAACTTTTGTTCTTTACAAAACGAAACCTTTTTATTAGAAATTTTATACGTTGAAAAATAAAATTAATTAAATTATAGGACCATTATTCTAACACATCTAAAATACATATTAAATTTTATTAAAATTTGATTAAACATACCTTAAAATAATCGTCATTTTACTTAAGTTCAAGAATTGTTATCTCACGTTAATTTAAATAAGTCAGGCATTGATCATTTTAAAATGTATAAATACTGTGATCGTTTTATAGGAATATCCTTTTGCAACATTCAAAGCACGAAACTAATCCTATTACTATGATTATCCAAATATCAGGTACAACAGACTAAGGTTACGTCCGTCCTGTCCGAACCACAACGTGCTTTATTATCAACAATTACTGCCGGTCACGAGGTAATCCAATACGCGGAGGTCGAGCTGACGACGAAGGCGCAACTCCCGGAAATCGGTACCGATGCCGCCTCACTCAGATGGATCGAACAGACGATCGATACGCACAAGCAGAGCGTAGGCTCGCAAATCGCAGCGATGAACGCTGCAACTGCTCAGGTCGTCACTCTGACATCAGGCCCCGCGGACAACGTGGACCATACGGCTGTTGGCGCAGCCATCACCACAATCACCTCCAATTTGCCCGAGATGACCAAAGGAGTGAGAATGATTGCGGCTCTTATGGAAGACGATTCATCCGGCGACCGACTCTTAGATGCCGCTAGAAAACTGTGCTTCGCGTTTTCAGATTTGCTCAAAGCCACCGAGCCGGAAACAAAAGAGGTGAGATCTTCAACAAAACTAGGCGACTGGAGTAACTTTTACTTTATTTTTGTTTTGTACACATCACGTGATTTTGAATCTTGATTATTTATTTATTTATTTATTACATTAAATAAGATTGCATAGTTATAGTAATTTAATGAAAAAGATTTAAACAAAGTTCTTCTTTATTTTATTTTTTTTTTTAATACTTGTAAAACTTGCTCTGTATATAATGATCAATTATTCCTCTATCTAACGTCCTCTGTTTGTAATTCCCCTTTCTCTGCAGCCCTTTTATATAACGTCTACTCTTTACGGACAATACGTAAGCATCGTAGTCAAATTTCGATTAGTGTATCGCTGAATATAATTCGCCCTATTTTTGTAGTATACGAAGTAAAAGTATTTATACATACATTTGGACATAGGCTTTATATTTTGCGTCAATTTAACAATCATTATCTAATCTGACAAAAATGTAATTGGAATGAGGAATCATGATAAGTTATCGGATAAGGGTACAAGGTTTTGCATTGGTTTGTTTATACCATGTGAAACAAAGTTAGATAACATTCTCTTTTAAATGTCATTTATAATCTTAGATTTTTGGTACTGATCACGTAATGAGCAATGTCGTATGATAACTGTGTATTTTTTGAGTATGCAGTATACTAAAAACCGTTTATTTATAATAATGATGAGAAAAATGTTTTTTTATTATAGCCTAAATTATATATTGGATCTTAAGATTTATGCAAAATTATGAAATTAAGTGTTAAATCATCATGGGATAATGCGATGAAATTTTATTAAAATATTTAGGAATTTAAACTAAAATATATAAATATTATAAATACCTATTATTGCTATATTTTAATTTGCAAAAACTTTCTGAATTTAGATGATTAGTAAAATGCTTCAATTTCTTTGAAAAAACAATTAATTACTCCAAATTTCTTTTGAATTGAATAATTTTTTTGTATTAATCTCTTTACAGCCACGGCAGAATCTTCTCAATGCAGCGACACGCGTTGGCGAAGCTTCTCATCAAGTTTTAACACGCATTGGCGAAGATGATGACTCAAATCGCGAATTGCAAGATATGCTACTCTCACTTGCCAAGGCTGTTGCTAATACAACTGCTGCTTTGGTACTCAAAAGTCGAAACATCTCTGCAACTTGTGAGGATTCTGCGACACAAAACCGTGTAATATCGGCAGCAACCCAGTGTGCACTAGCAACATCTCAATTAGTGGCATGTGCCAAGGTTGTGGCACCAACATTAAATTCACCAGCATGTCAAACTCAGTTAATGAATGCCGTCCGCGAAGTTACTAAAGCTGTTGAAATTTTGGTTCAAGTTTGTAACGAAACTTGTAATAACGAATCAATGCTGAAGGAATTGAGTGCCGCTGCAGCAGAGGTCACAAGAACGTTGAATGATTTGTTGAATCATATTAAAACAGCCACAAGAGGTGAAAGAGCTAAAGAATCTGTTCAAGAAGGTGCCGTTGAAACTATATTGGTTGCCACAGATAAATTGTTTGCCAGTTCTGGTGACACAGGAGAGATGGTGCGACAGGCTAAAGTTGTGAGTCAGGCAACAGCTCAACTAATTCAGAGCATCAAAGGAGAAGCAGAAAAGCAAACTGATCTAAAACAACAGCAGAGATTGCTGGCCGCTGCAAAAGTTCTTGCAGATGCAACTGCTAAGATGGTGAGTATTTATTTATATATTAAAATTTTAAATCAATTCACAAAAATATGTACAATGATGAATATTCTCAAAGAACATTGATTTTTTCTCTTTTAGTTTCAATTGTTCTTTTCAAATAAAAAGTAATATAATATATTCTTTTAAAATAAATATTCTATAATATAAATAGAACTAGTAGAAAATTATGTAATTATTTTAAAATAAATTTCAGGTTGAAGCCGCACGACAATGTGCTAGCAGTCCAAATAACGCACAAATGCAAGATCAATTGCGTCAAGCAGCAGAAGAATTACGCGCAGCAACAACTGCAGCAGCGACACCAGCTTTGCGTCGAAAACTAATTAATCGTCTTGAAATCTGTGCAAAGCAAGCAGCTTCAACTGCGACCCAGTGCATGGCTGCTTCCGCAGGAGTTTCATCTCACAATACGAATATGGCCAGTCAAGAAGAACTAAACGCTGAATGTCGTATTCTAGGTCAACACCTTCCAGATATGATTGCTGGTGTAAAAGGAACTCAGGCTCAACCAGATAATCCCACTGCACAGTTAAATTTAATTAATGCTTCGGAACAATTTTTGCAGCCGGGAACTGCTGTTATGAAAGCGGCGAGAGCAGTTATTCCTACTGTCACTGATCAAGCATCCGCAATGCAACTAAATCATACTTCCCAACAGCTAGGTTCGTCATTGGCCGACTTAAGATCTGCTGTAACTCGTGCAAGAGAAGCTTGCAGTGGATTGGAATTGGATGCTGCTGAAGAACTCATAAATAGGTTTGTAATCCTAATTAATTATTATGTATTAGAAACTAATTACTATCCAATGATTTAAATATGTAGAAGCAAATTAAAATAATAATGTGCTAAAAAATTATTAATATGATAGTTCATTTTTTCAATATTAATATTAATGAATTTAAAATGACTTCGTTCAAAATAGTCTGAAGGAAGAGATTGCAGAATTCTATCGTGCTGTTGAAGCATCTAACTTACGACCTTTACCTGGCGAAACTACCGAATCAACAGCATTGCGACTGGGAGGGACATCAAAAAGTGTCGGTTTTGCAATGGCTCAATTGCTTTCTGCAGCTAAACAAGGAAATGACTGTTATACTGGTAGCGCGGCTAGAGAAACAGCTACTGCTCTTAAAGATCTAACCTCAGCTGTACGAGGAGTCGCAGCAACAACTTCTCAACCAGAAACGCAAAAGAAGGTTCTCATGACCGCAGATGATGTGATTCTTAAATCGGCGAAACTTGTGAAAGAAGCAAAGTACGCTCTACAGAATCCGGACAACCCAAACAACTATGCCAATCTTCAAGCAGTAGCAAAGGAAGTTTCATATTCTTTGAACAAATGTGTTTCTTGTTTACCAGGACAACGTGACGTGGAAGAAGCAATTAGGACCATTGATGATATGAGTTTATCCTTGAACAGTAATGAGTTCCCGCAAACCACAAAAAGTTATGGGTAAGATTTAATTATTTTAAATTATATAGTTTCAGAAAGAATATAATTTTAAAATGTATAAATTAAAACAACTATTTGCAATTGTAAACACAATTACAAATATTATTTTAATATTATTTAAAATGTATTATTATATATTACTCATATTACATATTAATATAATTATAATAATTAGTAAATTTAAATTGTCGAAATAAACACATAAGTACATAATATTTACGTAAATTTATAAATAATTTATAGACAACTTCAAAGCGACCTTGGCAATGCTGCGGCAAATTTAAACGACGCTTCTTCAAATGTGGTATCTTGCATTCGATCACCTGTTCAATTAGCAACATCGACAAAACGTTTCACCAATGCATTCAGTAATCTTTTGGACGTTGGAATGGAAATGGCTGGACAAACAACAACTGAAACCAGATCTCAAGTAGTTGTTTCACTTAAAAATGTATCCTTGACTTCGAGCAAACTTTTGATGACCGCAAAATCTGTAGCTGCTGATCCGAACGCACCTAATGCCAAAAATCAGTTGACCGCTGCAGCAAGAGCGGTCACCGATTCAATAAATTATCTAGTGGATGTGTGCACTTCCGCTGCTCCGGGACAAAACGAATGTGACAACGCGATTCGTAATATTCAATCAATGCGATCGCTTTTAGACAATCCAACTGAGCCTATATCCGATGCTTCTTACTACGAGTGTCTAGAAACTGTTATGGAAAAGAGCAAAAGCTTAGGCGATAGAATGACCGGAATAGCAAATCATGCTAAAAAATCAGAGCATGAACAATTTTCCGTGGCCGTTAGGGGCGTTTCTTCCAGCGTTTGTGGTTTAATTGAAGCATCAGCTCAGGCAGCATACCTTGTTGGTGTTAGTGATCCAACATCTGTTGCTGGCAAACCTGGATTAGTAGATCAAGCACATGTATTGAGAGCTGCACAGGCTATTCATTCAGCATGTCAAAGTCTAGGTAACCCCACGAGTACGCATAGACAGGTTCTTTCTGCTGCAACGGTTATTGCCAAACATACTAGTGCTTTATGCATAGCTTGTCGAGTTGCATCCAGCAAGACAAGTAATCCTGTAGCGAAAAGACACTTTGTGCAACTAGCAAAAGATGTGGCCAATTCGACAGCTAGTTTGGTAAGTTATTTTTCTTTTTATTACCTAATTTAGTTAAAATGTATATTTAAATGAAATGCTATAATTTTCTTGCGACTGGAAGAGATTTATTTAAAATCATAATTAACTTAAAGAAGTGTAGCGTACATAATAAAATATTTATATACATATAAAGTCTGTATGTTCATAGAAATATGCATGCATATAACACATTTTTAATATATATTAAAATTCATTAATTGTAAAATGTAGATAATCGTTTTATAATTAAATAGCGATCCAAATACTTCCTACTAAACTACATTGACAAGATCCATTACAATTCCAACATTCTGTGTATGGAATATATTCCAGTTCTCCCAATAATTTCTTTAATCCTAAGGGATCACCCCAGGGACGGACATTTCTTTCATCTTCTTGCACCATTGCTTCTAAATAATCTTTATTTACAATTTTGCTTCTTTTGCTTCTTGTATTTTCATGAACAACAGCTTCTGCTAATGCTCTTTCAATAGCTGTCTTCATCAGAGGTTCATACATATAAAACTTCAAATAAGAAAATATATTAAAACAAATTATATTAAATATATTTTTCAATTTTAAACTGTACGTATTTTTCGTCTTTTAATCATATTTAGTGTAAGAATCTTTGTTGTTATTAATAATAGATATAAAGAAGGTATGTTTGGAATACCTTGTAAATATGGAATATTTACTTACATAACTCAACCAAGATTGCTGCATTTTAGTGAATTTTATTACGTTTGGACTCATTTTTTACACTTGAAAACCTATACGATGACGAGTATCTAAAACTAATTAGATTAATTTTTATTTGTTAAAGATCATTTAAAACCAGTAAAATATCTAAAAAAATTCAATTAAGAACTGATTCACCTATGTTTAAATTTGTATCTCAAAAGTCAGTCTTATAATCGAAATTATTTTTTATACCTTGTGATGTTTTGTCAAATATATTTCTTTGACATTTTAATTACAAAATAGTTCTTTCACACACTTTCGTGCCTTTTTCACATCTATAATTACTTACAGCAAAATGTGCAATAATGTAAAAATTATATATTTGAACTTACTTCTGATTATATAGTAATAAATATAAAATACAAATGAGATGGATTATAATAATGTATGGAGGTCAGATGGAATGTATAACAAATTATTTAAAAATTCAAATAAATGACTATCACAAGAACAATTTCTTACATTAAATGACAAACGTACAGAAGTTATTAATTATAAAAAATATTAACAGTTGTTAATGAATAAACCTTACTTTAATATTTTTTATTTGCTATATACAGAAAATATAGTATTTGGTTTAAATATATATTTATTCGTACATAAACTTTAGAAACTTTTTCGTATTTATGTAGAAATTATTATTGTCCTACCTTCTGCATTTACATTATTTCACTTTTATATTATATCCTATCAATTTTTGATCAAATGATTCGTATCTATTATTAAAAATGGATTTACCATAAGTGGTTTAAAGGGAGCACGATTCATACAATAATTTTTCCCAAAATTTTTAACACTGAATTGCTTTTACAAATAATAATTAAATGTATTATCACATTACAGGTGGAAGATATAAAAGTGTTTGACGTCGACTACTCAGATGTGAATCGTGAGAAATGTGCTGCAGCCACGCGACCACTTCTTGAAGCCATTGACAATTTCTGTACGTTTGCAGGGTCACCAGAATTCGCCAGTCAACCGGCAAAAATATCAATTGCCGCACGTGCTGCTCAAGAGCCAATAATCAATGCTGGCAAAGTAATAATAGAAGGTTCATGTGCAATGGTTCAGGCTGCGAAAAGTCTAGCCGTCAGTCCAAAAGATCCTCCTACCTGGCAAATCCTAGCTAACCATAGCAAGAGCGTTAGCGATAGTATTAAATCTCTTGTTGCTTCTATCCGTGACAAAGCTCCAGGGCAGAAAGAATGTGACACAGCTATGGAAATAATTTCTGCACGGATCCGTGAACTGGACGCGGCTTCGCTTAGCGCGGTTTCGCAGTCTCTGAGTCCACGCCGTGAAAACACGATGCAAGGTTTTACTGATCAGATGGAAAGCAGCGCCAGCGAATTACGGGAAAAACTCGAACCTCTGCGTAATTCTGCTAAATATGAGGCAGAGACTGTTGGTCATGCAGTCAATCAAGTTGCACTTTATTGCGAACCCCTAGTTTCTGGTGCAATTGGAGCAGCCTCAAACATGGTACATACAAAACAACAAATGGTACTTCTGGATCAGACAAAAACTGTTGCTGAAAGTGTGCTCCAATTGGTTTACGTTACGAAAGAGTCTGGAGGTAATCCAAATGCAGTTACGCTACACGCAGAAGTTGATGATGCGGTTGAATCTACAAAAGATGCTCTTCAGGAGTTGCAAAATACTTTAGAAAATATTTCTACATCGAACGGCATTGTGACTGGTTTGATTGATACGATATCAAGAGCGATGGTAAGACTGGAAGATCGAAGAATGTCAACGATCGACAGCGTTGATTCTTATGTAGATTATCAGACAAGGATGGTTGAAGCAGCGAAAGAAATTGCTCGACTCGCACAAGAAATGGTAGGTATTATTTGTTCTATAATTATATATAAAAGTTATAATATTCTTAATTTTCAAGTTTATTAAAGATAAAACAGTATTATTCTGACTTATTTTAAATAATTTTTAATGAAGAAGTGGTCAGTTAAAATATTTAGCGACAGAGTTTAAGTTTAAACATTAAGGTGATGTATCACGTCTGCTGTCACGGAGCTAGTTTCTTTTGTAATCAAAATTTAAATAATTTATATTTTATGATCTGTGGACCAGAGCACTATTCTATGGACACGGGAGTATAATTATATTCACAAAAATATAGGTATTATTGAATATTCTAAACGTATTTTGGAATGTGCGATTTTTTTGTCGTCTGCTCGAAAGGAAGCAGCACTTTCCAAAATACGTTGAGAATATTCAACAATACCTATATTTTTGTGAATCAAATTATACTCCCGTGTCCATAGAATAGCGCTCTGGTCCGTAAGTCATAAAATATAAATTATTTTTGATTACAAAAGACACTAACTCCGTGACTACAGGCCTTGCACTTGCCCTTAATGTCTGAAGATTACTTAAGATTATAAAATAAACAATTAATAAACACCTAACTCCTCTTTGTATTAAACCAATATCTAATATAAAAAATCCAAGACAAAAATTGTTTTACAGTCAGCAAAATCGAGCAACGACGTCGCAAGATTGGGACCTCTAGCTGTGGATATGTCACATAAATATACTCAGTTAGCTCGCGATGCTTCGGGTGCTTCAGCCGCTGCTTCCAACGCAGACGTTTCATCTCGTCTTCGTACCGGAGTCCAAGAACTCGGTAGAGCTTGTGTTGAGATGGTCCGATCTGTTGGCACTTGTCAAATGTCGCCTGGAGATGCCTACGCGCAACGTGATGTCGCCGAGAATAGTCGTAATGTTACCGAAAAAGTATCGCAAGTTCTTGCAGCACTACAAGCAGGTTCCCGCGGAACTCAAGCATGCATAAACGCTGCAAGCACGGTATCTGGCATCATTGGAGATTTGGACACCACTATCATGTTTGCCACCGCTGGTACTTTGCATGCAGAAAATGAAGGCGAGACTTTTGCAGACCATCGTGAAAATATTCTGAAAACAGCTAAGGCTCTTGTAGAAGACACAAAAACTTTAGTTGCTGGTGCAGCTTCATCCCAAGAACAATTAGCTGTTGCTGCACAAAATGCAGTATCCACTATCGTTCAACTTGCTGAAGTTGTAAAATATGGAGCAGCCAGTCTTGGTAGTCATAATCCAGAGGCGCAAGTTATGCTTATCAATGCAGTTAAAGACGTCGCTTCTGCATTAGGTGACTTGATTCATGCCACTAAGGGTGCAAGCGGGAAACCCATCGATGATCCTAGTATGGCTCATTTGAAGGATTCAGCAAAGGTAAGGATTTTTTTGGGTTTTTTTAATAGGACTAACTAGAAGAACGCATAGTTTTTATTTATAAAGTAATTAATTTATCAGAGTCATGATACATTGATATATTTTTAGATAAAACTACACTACAAACTCTCAATTTCTATTCGGTTGTTTCGTTGTAAACCAGCCTTAAACTGTATACAATTAAGCAAGTTTAAATTTCCCGCCATTGATATTCAGTTATTAGTTAGCAAAGGACGAAAATGAGAGGCTTGTAGTGTATTTCGTTTAAATTTGCACTTGAAATTAATGTTATTCTTGATCTCAATATTAATCAACTCTGAAACTTAAGTTCGATTGTAATATTTATTACACATTGACCCTTTCAGCCATGATTTCTAACTGGACTTCCACTAGTTCTTTTTTTATACTTTTTTAAAATTACATCCCTCACTTTTTTACATACATGCATTTTTTATTCGCCATATTGAATTCACCAATTTAAATTTTAAAAATACAACTTTAGACTTGTATTCTTAAAAATTTCCAAGTACCGATTTTCAATTAAAATAAATGAATTGAAAAATTCATAGCTGAAAGTGTTAAGGCAAATTGTACTTACATTATTGAACTAATGTTATTGGACTGTTAATTAAAACTAATTTTATATTTATTGTTTAGTAATTAAATTCAATAATTAACGTTGATTATTTATTAATAATTGCATTTTGAAACAATGTCATTAAACCTTTTTTATTTATTGCCACTTTAATATTAATTTTTATTAATTTATATACTATATTTATTTATTATGTAATAAAATAATAACCGATTATAATTTTTAATATAATTTTTTATTGTTTTATAGAAGTAACAATTATAATAATAATAGAGCACAGCTTTTAATATTAATATAAATTAATGCAACAAAATAATACTAATGGCAGAAAAACATAACTTGCATATTAAAAAAGGAAGCAAAGTCGCAAGTTTGTAACCTTACCGTAACTAACTTCAATTAATACAAAACCTGAACGTTGTTGTGTTTAACGTTACCCTTCCATTTTTGTGGGTGGACTTTAATTGACATTAATAAACAACGATCATTCATTGTAATTTTGAGCTAACATTATTGACACTGAGTTTGTCATGGTGTTCTTTCGACTAAAACCATTGGCGACCGTTCTTACATTGACGTGGACAACCCAAAATCTCATGTAACATAGTTCGAAGGCAGAGTAGTATTTCCGATGGCAAGAAGTGTATGTCAAGCCGAAAACCAAAATTCGTGTGACGCCATTAAAGTCCACCTCTCAGAATATCCTCTGTTGTACAGCCTTGGTAATTTCCGTTCTATGTGTGTGACAATTCCATTGCATAGTGAAATGTAATGTATGTGTTTCTTCGTTGCTGTTTGAAGAATAGTATTTGAAGCAATATGATTATATAAACTATATCTGTATTATTATTAATGTTAATTCAATAATTACGTACTTAGGAAATAGGAATACATATAGTAAAAAAGTGAAACAAAATTCTAATTAATTTATGTACTAATAATAACAAATATCAATATATTAATTAAACGATAAAATTTTGTTGAATTACTTCAAAAAATATATTTTTATTTGTATCTACAATATTATTTTAAAATGTTTAAAATTATTTTTAAACAGTGTTAATATAATCAATGTCTAATTTCTATATGCTTGGTCAAATATCAACTGTCTTTTTTCATTCAGCCCATTTCTCTTGATAAAAGAACTGTATCTTTATTCATGTAAAGAAAAATGCTTCAGATACTATCAACAAATAAGATGAAATGTTTTAGGACTAATAAATTACTTAAAAATTATAAATATTTTTATTTATAGTATGTTGTGTCATAAATATGTTGTAATTTTTAAAATTTACTACTATATAATTTATTCAGCCATTTATTTTAATAATTTAATAATATATAAATAAATTATTTAGTAATTTAATCTGCATAATATAAAACTATATAACATTTAAAAATATAATGTAAAATTATACGAAATATTATTTGCTAATTTACCGCAAATTATAAATTTGAAACATTTTATCTGTTGCCTTTACAATGTTTTTGAATGCAAGTAGAAAAGTTGAATTGGGTAAAGCAAATGGATCATAGCTTACCAATGTCGGCGCTGTCGATTGGCAATGACTTAATCCCCTGGATATTTTATTTCGAGATATGTTTCTAATTGGTCCGCATGCGATACACTATTTCGGTTAAAAAGTAAGGTAAATTAAGATCAATTGACAATGTAAACAATGAAGTATGAAAAAAATACATTACTGGTGGACTTTGATATAAGTCTCATTCACGATTTTGGTCTGGACGATTCGGATAGGTATTAGAACGTCAGCTGCAACAACAGTTCATGTCTTCGAGCGATGCGGCCGGCTCGGAATCTGAATGGTTTGTGTCCGATCAAGAAGAGGAGCTGATCCGACTGCTCTCCACCAGCGAGAGCAATCAACCAGCCCAACGTACTTCTGATCTCGTACTACTCATGTAATCGTTGGATTTATTTTGCAAAATATTATTCAATTAGGGAAGCTTTTTTACTTTTACACTTATGTCAGCCCAGTCAATTTGTTAGTCTTGTTTAGTCTCTTTTGCACATTTAACCCTTGTCTCCTCGAAGCTTTCCCTAAGCCGAAATTAATAAGTATCATTTATCACTATATATTAAATTATAATTATTACACGCGCTTTTGTGCTCCAAAATTTATGGTACGCGATATAAAAGCTTGCATAATGAAATTTTTTCACTTTTCTACTACGTTTGAATGCTACTCTGCCAGTTCATAAACATTAGACAGTTCCATTAGGGCCTGATATTTGTACGCCTTTGTCAGTGTTGCAATGTAACGATTGAATAAAGAATTATCCGATTTTTCGACTGTATTTGTAGACTCTCGTTTTAATTACGTCACTAGTCTCTCCCCGAATCTAAAGTGATGGGTATGTACAACTTTTTCACACATACAAGATGTTATGCTCGGTAGAAGAATGGTTGCGGTCGCGACTAACCACGATTATATTTTATTTTTTATTGCTTTGTTTTGATTTGTTCTGGGTAAAAAATGCGACTTTCGACTCGCAGGGATAAGAATGATAGTTATGGTGTTTCTTATATACCTTTTTTTAAATTAACATTAAACGCACATAATTGCACTTTGCTTCTTTGCAGGTTAATTATCAATAAATCAGTTTTTTCTATAAATTAATACTCGAATGGAAACAGTTTTTATTAACAGTGATGTTTTGGAATTTATAGAATTTCCTTAAATTTTATTTTTAATAACAATTTAATGTTTTATTGCATTCCTTAATAGCATATTACTTTATGGAATGTTTTTTTATTCTAATAAAAGAGAAATAATTTTATATAATAAAAATAATGAAAAATATAACTACTAAAGCTAACAGTACAATGTTTAGTGATAGCTAATATCTTGCATTGCATGCTGCAAATTTATTCGTATACCAATTGTTGGTATACAATTCAAAATTATAATATAAATTGATTATTGCACAATGTTACGTTTTGATAACCTAAACTTATTTTTTTATTTACATTACAAAATACTAAATTATTCTAAAATAGTAAAAATTCTTATAAATCTTATTGCACATTTAATTTGATTTTAAATGTAACTATATTGTACTTAATATCTTATTAAACATTAATATTTAATTTTACAAAGTGCATGTATCACGAGTTTAATTAAAACCCTTGAATCTTGGCATTTGTTCAATCTAAAACAATAAATTCAATACTTTTCATTTAAAATGCATTTTTAAACTTCACAGATAATGGTTACCAACGTAACATCTCTACTAAAAACTGTAAAAGCTGTGGAAGATGAACATACTCGAGGTACTCGAGCTTTAGAATCTACTATTGAAGCAATTGGACAAGAAATTCGTGCGCTTAATACTCCAGAAGTTCAAAGAATGAATGTTACACCGGAAGATTTAGTACGATGTACTAAAAGTATCACAACATCCACTGCGAAAGCTGTTGCAGCAGGGAAAAGTTGCAAACAAGACGATATCATTGTAGCTGCAAATATGGGTCGCAAAGCTATTAGCGATATGTTAAGCATTTGTAAAGGAGCGGCATATAATTGTGCTGAAACTGAAGATTTAAAAACCAGAACACTACAAGCTGGACATAATGTAGCATTGAATTATAGAGAATTATTACAGGCCATTTTACAAGTCACTTCTAGACCAGGCGATGGAAAACACACTCTATTACCAATTTCGAGAAAGATTGCAGAAAGTGTCACAGATTTGGTCGCTGTAGCAGAATTGTTGAAGGGTACAGATTGGGTGGACCCCGATGATCCTACGGTTATCGCAGAAAATGAACTTTTAGGTGCTGCAGCATCTATCGATGCTGCTGCTAAGAAATTGGCCTGCTTGAGGCCTAGAAGAAGCATTCAGGTAAAATAGTTGTTATGTATATTTATAACTTTTATTCAAAATTAAAATTATATCAATATGATTTATCTATAATAGATATGTAAATACACTCGAGTCACCCTTAGTGGAACAAAGTTGTCTTAGTGGGAGGGTGAACGAAAGTTGTTTTTGGTGCGCACATTTAAATCTTTGAAATTAATATAATACTGTAAAGTATAATTTTACAATAAATGGTTCTGTGCGATGGTTTTTCTGTTGTGTTTAATTTTCCAAATAATAATTATTTATATATACACAAATTTTGATATATACATACTTGATGTAGCTGATTTTACTGCCGTCAGCGTTTAAAACATTGTCAACAATCTTAACGAAATACGTATTACAAAGCTGAACATTGCCCCCACTAAGGGAGAGTTTCCCGTCCCGAAGTCTTCCACTAAGAGAGACTCAAGTGTAATGCATTTTTAACTTATGGTCTTATAACGTTTAATAAAATAATTGTTGCTAATAATTGCAACAGTTATAAATAAAAACAAATATGTTGAACAATTTTGGCACGAGTGCATACTAATGTAAGATATGTTTGATATTCTTGGTTGTTGATAAATAATCGACCAGGAATCAAACATATAATATAATGGTATGTCTATTCATCGATATACAAGGTAAATCCAAAAAATCCTCATCCAAGTATAATATACAATTACAATTATATACACGAAGAGAAAATATTAATAAAAATGCCTAAGATTGTTAGTAAACTGGCCTCATATTTGTCCAGACTATCATTTTTATAATAATATTCATTTTATTTTCGAAAATGTCACATAAGAATTACTTAGTAATTGAGTTTTCAATTTTTCTCCATGTACAAATTGTATATAACTTTGGTATTTATAATTGAATAATTTAATTTGTTTGAAATTATTTTTTTTATATGATTATATATATTTTTTAAATATATTTTATTTTGATATGAATACTTATTCTATTTTAATAGGAAACCAATGAAGACATGAATTTCGATGAAATGATTTTGGAAGCTGCAAAATCTATTGCAGCAGCAACTTCTGCACTAATTAAAGCAGCGAGTGCAGCTCAAAAGGAACTTATTGCTAGTGGCAAGGTGTCCAGACAACCTTTAACCAGCTCAGATGATGGACAATGGTCGGAAGGTTTAATTTCTGCTGCGAGAATGGTTGCAGCAGCTACTCACAGCCTTGTGGAATCTGCGAATGCTTTGGTCCAAGGAATTAGTACCGAAGAGAAGTTGATATCCAGTGCTAAACAAGTTGCAAGTAGCACGGCACAACTTTTAGTTGCATGCAAAGTTAAAGCAGATCCTGAGAGTGAAAGTACTAAGCGCTTGCAAGCTGCTGGTAACGCCGTTAAACGAGCTACGGATAATCTAGTACGAGCAGCACAACAAGCAATTCAACAAGAAGAAGACCGTTCACTTGTTCTAAACCGAAGGATGGTTGGTGGTATTGCACAAGAAATTAATGCAAGGTACATTTAATATTTGTAAAATACATTTCTACTTCTTAAATAATTTTTTCAAAGCCATGCTCTTGGATCATTGTATTGTTGTTTTTATGTTAAAGATATAAATAAAAGAAAAAATACACAAACTCTACTAAGATAAAATATTCCTACATGACTAAAAAAATCGACTAAGAATAAATTAATTGTTGTCAAATAAATCTTTTAATTTTACTACAATTTAAATGTATATTTAAATTGTATATTCATAGTGTATACAATTTATATTGTATATTAATATTGATATGCATATATATTTGTATTTATTTGTATATATTTATATATATTTGTATATATTTTTTAGATAAAATATTTTTCATAATTGTTTTCTTTGCTTTTTAGATCTGAAGTACTAAGAATTGAACGCGAACTTGAAGAGGCCAGAGGAAGATTAACTGCAATCAGACAAGCAAAGTACAAAAATCGTGGAGACTATTCAGATACTGATACAGATGCTGATCAAAGTGGATATGAAAGTGGTTACAATACTAAGTACGAGAACAGAAGTTACGATCAACACCATGCAACTGCGTCACCAATGCATTCTATGAATCAGTCATTGGATCATTTACAAAGTTCCTCTCATCACATCAATCAAATCGTTAACGATCGTCAGAACTTGGTGAGTCCGGAAAAAGTTAACTCTACGCAAAGTACTTTGGAAAGGAAAATGAAGGATAGCCAGTACAGGTAATTTATATTAAATGCCGTTGTACAATATAAATTTGTAGAATTCGTAATTAATTATAAAATAATAATGAACTATTTAAACTAAATGATAAATTAAACCTTTATAAACTATTAATGTATAAAAATGAACATAAACATTTGTTTATCCTTACTTATTTATGAATTATCAGAGAATACATCGACAATCTTTGCACAAACTGGTACGGGAAACCGTCATATTCGGGTCGATACATCGATTTACGATCGAGCCCGGTATTAGACTAAAATATTCGTATGTACTTTTTTTATTCCGCTGATAAACAATGCTAATTATTTACCAAATCCTTTCGCAGCATTAATATTTTGTTATCATAAAAATATTAATATGAAATAATAAACATTTATGGGTCTATTACTTTACCCACACAAAAGTAGATTTAACAAACTTGAATAATGACTGTTTAATTTGTTAACATTTTATTTAGCTTTAATTATTTAATATTTAACATGAAGCAAATAAATAGTTGTATGAATTCTGTAGTTAATTGTTTAAAATGAAATGTTTCATTCAAACAATATATATTATTAAAAATATTACTCATAAATACAAACAAATGAAAAAAAGTCTACAGTGATTAAACTGACCAGCTCTGATTGTTTTGGTAATAATAAATATGAAAATTTTATACACTTTATATTAAATATAACATTTTTTATTTGAAAAAACGATGTACTTAAAATAAAAATAAATCTTCTTCATAAAAATTGGTTTCTATAAACTTATAGTTTATGCTTTTTTAACATTTCAAACAAATTTTAATTTCTCTGTATACTAAAAAATGTAATAATATTTATTTTCTATCATAACAAGTGAACTTATAATTAATAATATAAATTTTTTGTTTAATTATATATATATATATATATTAAGATGAAATATAAAAATTGATATATCAGTAACAGATAATTATTCAAAAAAAATTTTTCTTATATATTATCACTTATATGAAAGGTATACGGTAAAATATGTGGCTATTAAATTTATTGTTTCAAATAACATTAATCACACGTTTCACAAAATTGTAACACATAACAACTATTGTTCTTAATATTATCATTTAAGTAGTAATTTTAAAACGAATAAAAAGTAAAATCTACACATTTATCTAGACATTTGAAATGAATGTAAAAATTTATTAAATCAACAGTTGTGATGAAGTCCACATTTATGATGATGTTATTATTCTTCGTGTTTTATTAATTTTATATTATATTAATTTTCATGTTATTTTCCTAATCTTAACGCGGTTAAAATTCGGAACACTATTCAAAATGATGACTAGAAGAGAGAAGATAAATACTAATAAATAAAATCTTAATAAAATTAATATGTAAGTAAAACATTCAATTTGAATAAAAATAAACAACAAAATAATATTTAAACTGTTATTTTAATACTTTTACACATTTAGCGTTTATTTTTCTATTAATTAAAATAAAATAACACAATTCTAAACATTTTTTAAAATAAACAATATTAAAACTGTAATAAGTTATGAAATAAAACTATTATACTTTCATATTTTTTTTAATAGGTCGTCTACAGAAAACCAATACGGTTCTCTAGATCGTAAATCAGAACATCATTATTCCCCAAGTGACAGAAAATACACACCAGAACCTTTAATCACTGAAAGAGGTTCGCCCTGCCAGTATAGTTCAGCTGAACGGAAGATTAACCAGGAAACGAGGTACCCTAGCAGCACTGGTCATTACTCGCCTATTCAAAATATGCCCAAGTCTCCGACACAATCACCAAACTATACTGAAACGTATCGAAACTATCAGGATACGCAAAAGCACTACGTTCAAGAACAAAAGTCTTACTCTGAAGATAAGTACGATCAAATGCGAAGTTTTTCAGACACCTATTATGGATCTGATCGTTTTTCAATGCCGAGCTCAATGAGCACATTTCGATCAAATACTCCACAAAGTCAAACATTAAAAAATATTGAATCTAAATCTATTCCTGGTGGCCGCATTGAAACTATCACTACAAAGGTATATACATCTACGCCAAAAAGCAGCTCGAATTACGAAACAACTGAAGAAACCAAGGAATACACAAGTGGCAACGAGATGTCAACTTTCAAAGGTTTTGATAACGAGACACTTGAGCAGAAGATGCTGAAACAGTCGATGACCCAGAAAATAACAGAGAAGAAAACGATCACTACAACGACTTCGAGTCGTCAGGAATCGAACACCAAAAGCTTTCGATTTGAAGATAAATAATTATGCACAATTTTAAACATATTTTAAACATATTAATTGTTTATATCTTTAAAAACAATTTAATTAATCTCTAGTGTAACAAGCATTTTTAAACAGTTAATACAACGTTCAGAATACATTTAAAGTATTTATGAAATGTAATTTTCATTATTATGAAGGAAACATTTCACAAAAGCTTATTATGTTTCAACGTTTATAAATGATTTTACAAATGTTTAAAATCTTCAGTTCTGTTAGCAATATATTTAAAATTGTTGAAGTTCGGATTTCAGAGCAATCATTTAATATTCGAACAAATGTCTTCAGTTCTTATATGGTTGAATTCAAGGCTTGAATTTGTATTTCAATAGTCTAAAAGCACTTGCTTTATAATAAAAGTATTTTATCAGAGATTTGATATTGTAAACTATTGTAACGCACAATATTGTATACTGATTTATACTTGCATAAAAGTTCGATGATTAATTATTTAAGGTGTTTTTACAGATTTTATGAAATAAACAGTTCTAAATACGCGACAGGTTTTTGATCACACATTATATTCTTGTGTTTTAAACGTATTTATGTTTCTTGAAACTGTTCGTTTAAAACCAAAGACTTAAGATTCAAAAATAAATACTGGGATTGCATATTCATCAAATAAGATTTATAAATTTATTATAGATCAAATTGTTTTCGAATAAATTTTATTTTTGTACAGTTGATTATTTCAATTGATATATTGCATTTTGGATAAAACTATTCCCTGAATGTTTTTTATATAAATGTATTTACTTATATATAAATATTTATATATACATAAACATAATTAAGCTATTAGCCGCGTGGCCTTAGATATTAGAAATAGAGAAGTGCCTTTAGATAAAGAAACGACACGTGCTTTCAAGAAGCCTTGTATACAAGCGAAGATTGCCTTTCGAAAAACGATACTTCTAAATCCATAGCGATGAGACAATGTAGATAGCCATCGTGTGATGCTTAAGCATCTTTTTCGTCGCCGCGAGCATTTCGTGATTGTGTCGGATTTCGTTTGCACAAATAAGCTTTCGATCGATTCTTCGTCATAGTCAAACAACTTGAATCGATTCTTCTGTTACATTTGATCTTATTTTTTTCTTTTTTTATGTCTTCTTTTTCTTTTTTTAATTTATTTCTTTTGTATAGAACCATTTATTTTTAATTTAGTTTTTAATTTAAGTTTATTTTTAATTTAAGGTCACGAATTAACAAGAAAAGCAACATATCATTTAATTTTATTCATTTCGCTCTGCGCGGCTCACAAAAAGGCCCGCGGGCTACCCGTTAACAGTTTTCCCTAGTGTTGCCAGATGGCGTTTATTTCGGCAATTATTTTTATCTTCGTAGAAACTTTATTACTCAACGAAAGGTGAATGTATAATTGTAAAAAAACTTCAAACAATTTATTGTTTTTTATAATCAACGTTAATTAATCTAGCAACTTTGTAATTGAGCATTATTTGTAATACAGACTATCCTACCTTTAAACTTATATTTATATTATCAAATATTCAAAATTATAAACCTATGATTATAACAAAAAAAAAGTCATATATATATAATTCGTTCTCTCTGATAAGAAAATCTGCAACTTTAGACAATAAACGACAGTAAAAGTTGATAAAAAGAATTCGCGCGTTATAACGTTTTGCGAATTATAGGCGCAGGTCTGGCTTCACACTAGTTTCATTTTCTCTATTAACACTATTTTCTATTCTACCAACTTTCTATATATTTTTAGGTAAAAGTAAAGAATAATGACAGCTTCAGTATGAAGCTAGCCGTACATGTCAAAATCAAGTTCATTTTAGCTACATCGTATATTTATATTAGTATAAATATATCCCAAAAAAATGCGAATTTTGAATACAAGATAAATAAAAATTAAACTTATTTTAATTTTGTTACAATTGATTAAAACAAATTTTAATTACTAAATTTAATTATAATAATTATTAATTTTAATAAAAATTAAAAAGTTAAAATTTATTAAAAGGAATATAATATAAAAAAAATTAAAAAAAAAAACAATTTTTTAAAATCTAACTAATCCAACATTGATAATGTAGTTACTTTAATACTATTTTCATTGCAACATGTACGATTAACTCCACGCAGAACTTGTAACTAGTCTTTATTTTAGCCTAATTTTAATACTTGGTATAAGGGGCCACTGCGCACTCTATTCTTATCCAAAAACTTAGAATATTCTTTTGGTAGTTCTATCGCCATTTAAAAAGAGCCCTCTACTTCTTTGTTTTCTCTTGTGCAATTAAGAAGTGCAAAGTGGAATCTTAGAGTTCGGATTCATTTACTTTTTCCATTCTATTGCCTTCCATTTGTAAACGAAAAGATTTAATTACAAAAGTTATTAATATATATTGATTATTATTTTTATTTCCTCTTTTTATCTAAAACAAACTGATCAATATCCCAACAAAAATTTTGAAAAAATGGACTGAATCCGAACTTGTTTGAAAAATCATTTCGTAATTGTTTGTAGTGAGAATGAGTTTCGTAGATCACTCAGAAACCAAAAAGTTAATGCTTTATTAATTATAACATTTGCGAAAAGCAAAGCGTCGCGTTTTTAAACTATACATTAGAGACGCATGTTTTTATTTTGTACACAGAAAAAATAATTATGATAACTTTTGAGACTACTGAATTATATATAGATTTGGAAAAATATACAATTAACTATACATATAAATTATATATAAATATATATATATTATTATATTGTTAATGCGTAACAAACAGGATGTAATATCCTAACAAAAGTAACAATAGTCGTTTTGACAAAATAGTTTCTTTAAGTGAACCTTTTTCCAGTTTTAGGTCTTTTTAAGCACACATTCACACAGACATGCGAGCATACTTGTAACTCATTGTTTATTTTAGTGTGGAATGTTACGTGAAAATAAATGTATTTATTATAACTTTTAGTATATCATTATTACAATATTATTCTTCCGTATTAATTTGATTTAATAATACCGTCGTTGTATTAAACTTCTGGTTATTCATTCTATCAATAAAATCAACATAAATATCTAACAAAAAATAGAAATGATTATTTTAAATCCAAATTTTTTAATAAGTTTAAAAATCACTAAATTGAAGTGCTTTTTACGGGCGCGTAAATAGATAATGTGATTAATGAATTCGAACAAATAATACAACGTGTTTCGTAGACTATTTACTAATAAAATTAAATAAAATTATTTTATAAACTGTAATGTATGTCTTTTTATATAACGTGACCAGTTATTATACGTGACCAGCCTTAATAGACTTTTCAATAAATCGTGGCATAACAAATGCTGCACGATGTACTTCTGGACTGTAATATTTCAGATTCATTTTTTCCATTTCCTCCTCAGAAAATATTTTTACTGGCTCTTTAAAATTTGCTTCCTAAAACGTAATTATAATTCAAATATATGAATATTTTTATTAGAATTTTAATTATATTGAATTAAATTTGATAATTAATAATATATATATATATAGTATAATAAAGAAATACCTGATTTAAACTTGCAAGCACATAGCCGATTTGACCTGTTGGATAAGTTGGAACGGCGGAAATACCATAACTAGTTACTGGGAAACTTTTTCGACAATGATGCATTGTTTGTAAAACGTGATCCAAATTAGCCCAAGCCGTGCCACCTTGACTGCAAATAATTCCTCCAGGTTTCAATGCCGATCGCATTAGTTCAAAATAAGATTGTTCGTAAAGACGTTCAGCTGGGCCTGAAATTAGAAACATTATTTATGAATAAGCATATTATTCTAACAGAGGAATCTGAATTCTAATCTTCCGTTTATTTTTGACTAATAATAGTCAAAAATCTTCATAATTATAACAATCTGAAACTTCATTTTACAAAAAAGTATTGTTACATAAATATCTAATATTGAAACAAAATTCTGATTATAGCAATGAATGTTTTTTTTGCAATAAATGTGAATCTGTTATGTTATTAAAATCTTACAAGAAATTACTTAGATAATTTGAGTTATAATATCCTCAATAAATTTGAATAGATCTGATTTCTATTACAAACTATTCGAAATGTTACTTGCCCACAGGATCACTGCTGTCCGTAATAATTACGTCAAATTCATTTTTATGATTTTTCATAAATTCAAAACCGTCGCTAATATTAAGAACAACTTTTGCATGATCAAATCCTTTTGCCATGGATGGCATGTATTTGCGACATGCTTCAATTACAGATCCATCAATTTCACATTGAACAATTGATTGGACGTCAGGGTGTTTTACAACTTCTCGAGCGACGCCACCATCTCCTCCTCCAATTATCAATACCTGTTGACAAGTATTTCATATGTTCACTATCCAGTAAGGAGTTTTCTGTGAGCTTTATTTCAAAATTTTAAGTTTACTTCAAAAAATATGGTCAGTTTTTGTGAAATGAATGCCTCTATCGTCTGTGTGTATGAAATCAAAATGTGTATATAGTACAAGTCATTTGACTACATAAATTAAAGGTAAATTTTTTCTGAAGATTCAACTGTTAATTAATAGAAAATAATATAAGTACTTTTTCTGGATTTGGATGGCTGCATAATGGTAAAAATGATATCATCTCTTGGTATGAAAATTCATCATTTTCTGTGCACTGAATAATTCCATCCAGCATTAATGCTTTTCCATGGGATTTTCTAAAAGGAAGCAAGATTTCTGTTAAAAGGTTAATTACTATTGAATAAGTAATAATATGTAAAATGCCAATCATACACAGATAAAATGTATTGTTGATGAAATCAATAAGATTTCCCTTCATCAAATACCTTTATAAATAATGAATAAATGAATTAATACTTGCAAGGTAGGGAAATATCTCAAATCGTTTATATATAATGAAGTTTCTATTTATAACAATTATCTTCTATATAACTCCTGGTATGCGCCAAGTGTCTAACTTTATAGATAAAATGTGGTTTGATAGACATTAAAAATTTTAACTTTAACAAATGATGTCTCTCTTTAAAACTATACGGGAGAAACTGATTTTGGAATAAGTTTTTTATTACCAATGTAAGTGCAGATAAAATTATATCCCTGAAAATTATTAATCGTGATTGGTGCGACTCTAGAATACTCAGATAAAAGTCTTTCTCGATCTTCTCGATAATAGAAAACATAACCTTAAAAACATGTAGTAACAGTATGATAAGTTTTTGCCAGGACAATGTTTTACAAAGTACGTAAGAATTTATACAAAGTTTTATTTATCCTTGCATATTTACTTGTATTAAGATAAAATTACTTAATTTAAAATGAATAAGGTTACTATGTGTGATATCGTATTACAATAAAAAAATGTATGTATTTTTTTAGAATAATCTTAAAGTATACACAATGTTCTTTTCGCAGTAAAATTGTTAGGATTCATAAATTAATAAAAAATTATATTTACTTATAATAACGAATAACATTATTTCTTTATTGAAATTATTTTTTTGCAAGTAAATTTAATTTACGTCATAACTTTTTACCTGTCATCGCTTTAATTTTAAAGTAAAATGTTACTCTGACGAAATGCTTGTACCTCGGTATTGTACTTCAAAAATGTAATTTTAAAATCTTAATTATAATTTTTTATTAAACATGGATAAAATACAATCTAAATTAAACGTGTATAAATGTTTTATATTATAGTTATAAATTAACGTATTGTGCAAAAAATAATATGATAATTTATTACATTTTATTACAAATTCAGCCTAAAAAAGTTTATGTTTTCACTATTAATAATAATAATTGATTTCATTGAATTTTAGTTAACTGAAGTGTTTCATCGAGTTATTTGAACTCAACTATTGGCTCAATTAATATAGAATGCCATAATGAAATTCAATCAATTTCACTTAAAAATTTGTACAATATATTATTATAATTTTTTATTGATGAGAACAAATTTAGAATATTGTTCTGAATATAATACTATACAATAATGTATAAAAACGCATGAAATAATTGACTAAATTTATACGACGTAATTCGTTTATTTTCAATACTTCCATACGCTTTAGTATATTCTATCATACTGTATACGTACTTTTTAATAGAATTATTTAGTTTTAAATTATATTATTTAAAGATAATAATTGTCAAATTATTTGCTTACGTTTCAACGATTAAAATATGTTGATATTTTGATTGTTCTTCATGTAAAATATTTTTCACTTCCAAAGATAGTGCTACACCTGGCCAAAGATCATTAATTTCGCTGAACCAACCTTCTTTCATTATGTTCATTTTTATCAACTATAACATTACAAAAGCAATACAGTCAATTGAATTGTTCATAATTTATATTATATTATGAGATATATTTTATCATTTATTAAAATATATATAAAAAAAAGAAAATTAATAAACTTTAAAATGAATTATTAAGATAAAGGGAAATAATAATTACATTTATAGTAATTAAACAGTATTTATACTTTAAATTATTTGTAGGGAAATGCGCGTAAAAAAATGAGCTGCTACTCTAAAAGATGTTGGAACAAGACTGATAAACTGGCATGACCACTTCCAGCTATTGAAGCTATCCTATTATCTGCGGGTTTCTAGATAGTAATGATGAACCTCAGATAATGAAAATGTTTCAATTGAGTTTAACTGATGATTGTTTCTATTGCTTAATTTAAAAGTTTATAAATCTATACCAAAACTTACTCCGGATGAAAAAAGATAATTGTCTTTATAATATTTATAATAAAATTACATGCAATAAGCAAGAATTAAAAAATTAAGTAGTTAGATTTGTTAAAAAATTTGATTTAAGATAAGTACTATCTTCAAAGTGTAAATAAGAAAGTATATTTGTTTGGCAAGAGTTATGTAATTCTTAAAATATCAGAAAGAGTGTATTAAATTGATGTGTTATACTAGTAATATCATTTTATAAATTACATTTGTTTAAAACTCTGATTTATATTATATTTTTCCATAAAATTATATTATTTTTAGCACGCTAAATGACAATTAAATTAGCTCTAACAATTTAATAATGTTGCCTTATTATTATATTATAATATTATTTTTTACTGTTATTAGTATTATTTATTCTGTTACTTACTTAGATTTTAGTAAAAAAGTACAAAAATTATATAGAATATGAAATGAAATGAATAATGACGTAACATTCTATGGCAGCATTTATTTCGAGCAGTACAATGTATTACTTTACTTTTCTTTGATATATCCTGATATATCCAATGGACATATTTTGATATTTATCTTTGTAAGGTAGGTAACATTTTATACAGAAAAGCTTAACACAATGACTATAGTTTTATTTAAAATTAATTTAAGAGATACATTTATATACATAAAAAATGTATGACTGTTACAATAACGGCATATAATACAGACATTGTTTCGTGCACGTTTACTTAATCACATATGGGCTTGTATCACTTATCTCACATGATCATTTTAGCTTTTCAGAGAAATTCGATCACTGGATGCGACAAACTATCCATAAAATAAAATTGTAAAAATAAATACCAAAAGAGCAACAAATTATTAACAATCTTAACAATACCTCGTCAAATAAAAAATTATCCAAAAAATATACGAACCAATTATTAAAAAACTATACAACAACTATTCATAACAGCCTAATAGATTCGTATCTCTTTTGTTTTTATTCTTAACAATTTAAAACACCAAAAGATCGAACTTCTTTACCTTTTAAGACAGAGATTTTACATAAAAATCAGACGCGAATAATGAAAATTAATTTTTGAAATTTATGTTTGCACAATCCGCTATATATATTCGTGCTAAATTAATGCATCATTAATTGTCCAATTAAAGTACTTAAAATAATATTACAAGATATAATTAAGATTTAATCGATCTAACTATAATTTGATAAAGCCCATTTATAATAAAACATGGGGTTGATTTGATTAACAATTTCGTTCATTTTTGTTAATATAATAATTTTATTATGTTAGGCATCTGGATTTATATATATGATAATATACATTTACAAACAATAAAATAATGAAAATCTATTCTCATGTAAATCCTCAGTCTTAAATCAGATACTTACGATTAGTACGGGAATGTCACGAGTTTTCATTTTTAACATTTATTCAGAAAATATGTATTCGTTTAAAGCTTTACGATACGTGAGTAAAATGATTTAGAAACATAAAAAAAGAAAAAATTGAAAAAGTATGTATCCGCGTAGGCCACTGACATCCGACGATTTTTGTAAAATCACCACCTCTGACCCTTCGTCATGGCTTCCGTCATGACTATACTGACGACGCTTTCTAATTTGTTCTTATATCATAAATATTTTAAATACAACTATACCTATACGAATCGTTATAACACCGCGAAAGAATAATTTACATTACATTTCACACCCTCAGTGCGTTCCTTGAATTAAAACACGACTTCATCTTCTTGCAATCTTTTTACAAAAATTATTTAAATATTAAAAAATAATATTTCAACATAATTTTTCTGTGAAAAAAGTATATTAATTATAGTTTTTAAATTATTAATTTGTCATTTTCGTATAAAAAATAAATAGAAGACAAAGTTGGTATGCAAATAATCAGAAATAATGAAAATGGCAAAAACAACTATTCTTTCATTAGTTGACGTCACAGATATGAACAATAGGCTGGGCTGTGCATTTCGACATTTTCCTGTCTTTTTATCTTTTCTTTTATAATTATTATTATTATTTACGTCTTACTTTATAACACAAAAAGTGTTTTCTTATCCCGTGAAATATATCTTTACACACATACGTACATGCACACATTGATATTGAGATTCGTACACTTGCAATATATCGATATATGGTATTTAATGTACATATATATATATATTTCATTTGTTTAATATAGAATTATATCTTTGCATGTTAAATTTCATATTTCTTGTATATATAATATATACTTTATATTTTCTGCATTCATTTATATAGTAGATTTCTTTTGAATATATGTATCTTTGAATTCTTCGCAAAATGCATGACATAAAAATAAATGCATGTATTTTTTCGCCCATTCTATCTTTGCCTGACGTGCGCGCTCGCATTCGCTGATATTTATCATAATATGTGTCGTTCTCTCATCTATTACGTATGAAACAGTTTACAAAATATCACAAAATCGCACCAGCCTTTGTATCAAGCACTGATCTAAGCGTCTCGCTTTCTTTCGTTCTTATCGGATTTCTTTCTGGGGGAAATAAATGTATAAATTTAAAGACAAAAGAAAAAGGGATAATTTTTCAAAAAGAAATATTAATCATTATTGTTTACACAGAAAAAGTTACAAAAATTTAAATATTTTTTAATATATACATATTTTAATCTCTATTGTAATATTTTTTAAATGTTCAAAAAGTTAATTATTATATATAAAACAAAGTGCTATTATTATTAATCAATTGATATTAAGCACAGAAGTAAATAATTATTTAAATAACAATTGTAAGAGTTTATGAAGTATAAGACGTTTAATATATATGAACATAAGTTTTTTACATTAAAAAAATAAGGTTGTAAAAATATTGTGCGCTTATGTAACATTATTCAACAATTTTCAATAATATAGTTATCAACACCATTATCTCCCCCGAAAATTGCACGAGGCTTTTGAACAAATTTTTTATAATCAATTCGAAAACGCTGGTTCATTTCATTCATCGGACAAATAGCATTTATAGCTGTGTAAAAATTTTAGATTCGACTCCGTAGAAAAGAATAGTAATGCAACGTTTTACAGCATATTTAAACAGCTTGTACAACTTATACATGAAAAATGTAATTATTTTAAAACAACACTAAAAAATAGCATTACCGTTATAATTCATAAATATGTTAATTTATAAACTTTCTGCTTTCGAAGTAATTTATTTATTTATTTTTTCAAAATTGCAAAGCTACTTTTATGAAAATATTATAAAATAGCAAATTCTGTTGCTTTCTATTTTGTTGGACTTAAAATTTTTCACAGAATAATTAATTAGAAAGACTCCTTATATTCCATTGTCAAATATATTTATCCAATACATATACATACATATAAATACAATGACTATCTATATATATGTATACATACATATATACACTTATGTACAAAACAAAAATAATATTAATATTCAAAAATGCGGTTGATTCGCTGAAAAAATTGGGAGGCAGGAGGACCAGCGACCAGCGCCGGCGATATCTATGTCTCTATTGTCGCACGTGAATTCGTTATATTGTTTTTCGATTTGAATTCGATATCTCTGCCTCAGGGTTGGGCACAAAGACAATTAATTTATAATCAATGAATAAATTTTTACGTATATCATTGTTAATTTGATGAATTTGTTAAAGGCAAGAATTTGTTATAAACATGAAAAATCAATTAATTGTCTAGTAACATCATATCGATGTCCTAGAGTAGCAACTTCTTTTTCATATTTTGACTATATATATTTATATTGTAAGGAATATTAATTTTCTTTATACCGCGTAACAATGCAGAGTCTAAATCACAAAACGAATGTTGCGGTGAGTTTAATTTTAAAGGAAATTGTAAAAATATAGAATTTCTACAAAGTGACAACTTACAGACTTTCCATAAAGAAACTTAATACAAACTAGTCCCTTAAAGTTTGGAGCCTCATTTTACTTATAAAACATAACATTTCTTTTGATTTAAACTTTAAATCTCTCCAAAAAATACTTTGATAGTTGATATTCTGTTTACAATACAGGACGTACAGCAAATGCATAAGAAATTTACAACTTTCAGTCTGGTTTTTCTGTTTTTTAGAAAAAGAAAAAACATTAATTATAAAAATTGATTGACTAATTTTATTAAAATTGCCATTCTTACAATATATACATATATAGTCGTCTGAACCACATATTTTGGGGACATTTCCACAATTTCATCCAAATATTACATTCCTAAAAAATTATTATGTTCCAATTTTATAATATTGAAAAGGAATTTAAGATTAACCACTTAAAACTTCTTTATGGTTTCATATAATTATTTCATATGTAACTATTTTGAGTTAGATAAACGCCCTGAAATTATAAAATGTCCTCAAAATGTACTGCACCTATCTTTTTAGGTACTCGAAATATACATTTTACAAATATATATATATATTTTTTCATTTTCACTCATAATCAATACAAGATAACATACAAATACTTCTCCTTTTCTCTTTAAAATTACGCTCTAAAAATATAATCGAAATTATAAACTATAAACAATTCCTTGGTAAATAAGTTTAAAAAATACCCAACTGTTAGACTACTTTTTACATCCAATTTACACAAAATGTACAAACTGACATACAGAAAAGTACTAACGAACATATTTTAAATATATGATACTCGTGTGCAAAAGTCATAAAAAATTTCCTTTTAATTGGTTGAATTTTTCATGTTTAACATTACCATTCACAATTCGATCATTAAAAATTGGAGAAAAATATATATATGTAGTTTCTTTAAGTGATAAAATTTTTATGTAGTCGCTAAAGAATTTGTAATAAACTTTTTGTCCAAGAAAAAATCCAGACTCTTAAAGTACAACATTTCTGCTCAAAAAAGAGAGCACCATATGATCAACAAGTATCATTTTCATGTTTAACTTGACATTCTCGTATAAACCCAACCCCGAGCATTTACGCGAATTTTGCAAAAGTCAAGTCTATCGAAAAATTTCATTCGTTGTCCGTTCGTGTAAGACACTCGTAGAAAAACGCTGGTAACCAACCATAATTATTTCGACTAGACAAATGTACTCCAATGAGTTGTTGTGGACAAAAAGAAATCATTCGAAATTCTGGAAAACTTATTCCTTCGTGGAATTTGATTATCAAATTTAATTTACCTTGACCTTTCGTTTAGCTTTCTTATTTAGTTCAATAAATTGCACAATTGACATTTGAATGCAGATTAATTAGTTTACGAACATAAACATAACAGAAAGCTTCGTAAACATTAATAATGGCACGACACGCTTAATTTTCCATCAACTATTTATGTTATCAGAGTAAATTACTCTTTTAGAGCGTTCTAATTCATGTAAAAGTTGATGGATGAAATACGCTCATTTTCAGCGTTAATAAGTGAATGTCATTTAACGAACCGTTGAAAATACACTACGGTTTTTATAGTTTATTACTCTTCTTGGTTGTGAATATGAATTCATTTTGCCTCGTCCTGTTCCATCGGTTCTTCGGAAACTTGGCGGGAATGTTCTGGAGTAGTCCTATGAATATTATATGAAATTGAATTATATTAAATTAAAGCTTTCCATATATTTGCATGAATGTTTTAGTATCAATTACACTAAAATGAAAACTAATAGATCCATTACTACAGAAAGATAGTTGAATTTAGAGAGTTGAATAGTAATATCACTAATTAAAATAGTTACTCTATTTTTTTTCTCAATGTAATAATGAAACCTATAAAAGTCAGTCTAGTAAATAACAGATACGAGTATCTTAAGCTTTTGCAGGATTCTTGCCAGAATAATTTTTAAATAGGAAGACTTATTTGTTTACATTGAGATAAATAATGCAGTACTCCTGGACTCTAGATATTCATCTACAAGAGGTACTACAGTAGTAATAGTTAGTATTTCAACACTTACTAAACTCTCTGATAATATTGTGCGTATAGTTAAATGTACAGAAATATCAGGAGAGTGTAGCTTTTAATGTGTTATTTTTCTCAGGATATATTTTGAAAATTTTATATCTTTTGACTCTCTATCATATGTAAAAATAAAAACTTTATAAATATTTAATAGAAATTCTATTTCAGAATTTAGATTAATGAAAAGAAATAATTCAAATTTGTCATTTAAAAGTTAAAAAACATTCTAGAAAAGTGTGCAGGTCTGCGTAATTAGACAAAGGTGTTTCATACTTACGTTAAATTAGTAGGCTGTTGCATGGATAACGACGCCATCGCAGACACAGTTTCTGTTTCATCGTGTTCCTTCTGTTTTGCTTCTATGGCACTCATGCCTACCGTATGAGCAAGAAGTTTAACACATGGCCAATGCGACATCTGAAAATGAAATAAGTTTATTAAATGAATAGAATTAAACTGGATATTTGAAAATAAAACTATTTATTAATAAATTCATTCAAAGTCAAACATTTTTAGTAACTAAATTTCATTTCAGTATAATAATTCTACAAATTCACATAAAATCGTTTTTATTAAAAATATGTTTTTCTTTAAAAAAAGAAATTTTTCATATAAAAATTTACTAAAAATCAAATTTATTTTATACTGAAAATTTTACATACCTGAATAGCTATGGTTTTTTGCAGTGAGTCTATAGCATTTTTACATGGGGCTCTTGTAAGCTCTTCTTCACGAATTGGAGTTGGTTCATCACCCAGTAATGCACGCACACATTCTTGTGCGGAATCACATATTGCAGCCAAGTCATATCCACCCTCGAGTGCCAAGACAACCTTACCATTGGCTAAGGTCATTAGCATTTGAGTCATACGACCGAAACACGCCGGACTGACTTTATAGCCTCCAAGTGGAGCAGGATGACCTATTGCCGCATCAAAACCAGCGGATACAATTACAATTTCGGGGTCATACTCTTTTGCAATGGGCATTACAATAGTGCGAAAAGCTGCGAGATATTCTGCATCGCCTATTGGTGGATTAAGGCCTCCAGACCATGCAATATTAACGTTGAATCCTAATCCCTCTCCTGCTCCACATTCTGTTGGACCTCCAGTTCCTGGAAAGAAGTTTCCTTCGTCATGCCTATGAATGGAAAGATAAAGTACACGAGGATCGTCGTAAAACATTTGTTGAGTTCCGTTTCCATGATGAACGTCCTGAAACATGTAAATTAATACATAGCATTAACACTTTTATGTACTAAGTTATCAATTAACATATAATTGAACTTATTTTCTTTTTATTTCTTTTTTTATATTATCATAATAATTTATCGATATACTTTTTCAACTACTGATTTTATAGTTATTATTTTACGCATAAAGTACAACATAATTGTCTTGATTGCTTTTATTTTAGTTTCATTTAACTTATTTGAACAATATATATTAGTTGACTAAATTTTTTATAACTTTTATATAAAATACAATACAATTTATAAATATTATTTATATATAAATTTTAAAATATTGTTATTATTTTGGTCGAATGTTAGTTAGTGTGGTAAACTGGTTAAATGTTATTAAACAAATACGAAATAAAATAATTTTATTTTTATTATTGCTAATAATACTTGAGTATGGGAAACTAATTTAATATAAATAATAATTTTAAGTATCATTATTCCAAATTTATTTTGTATTAATTGTTTTTACAACATTGTCATGAAAGTACTACTAGTAAAAAATTGACCATTTTTCTACGCTGTGTTCCTTGTTGCGTAATACACTATTATTTCAGAATTTTTCACATCATTTCTATATTTATAGAAATAGAAATAAAATTACAGTTATATTTATAGAAATAAAATTCATATAGATTTTGTGAAAATTACTTTGATAACGCTTCTAATAAACAAGCGTTATAATCGCTTTTTGCCTACTCTGATTGTTTTAATCACTTTAATTTAGTTTACTAGTAATGGGCGTTAATGTAAATTACGATTATATCAAAAATAGATAGTTTTTTTATTTTCTTATTCATTTTGATGAAAATGTTTTATTTATTTAAAAATAGATCGCTTCATTTTACTTCGAAATATATTTGTTCAGTTACGAAAAATTTACAAGCAATATGTTGTATTTTAGAATATTCCAATACAAATTTTGGGTCAAGGACATTTACAAAAATTAATTATAGTCACATTTTTTATGCTAATTAATATAGTGCGATAATAATAATAAAAATAATAAAAAATTCTAAATAAATTATAATAAATAAAATAAATCTAAAATTAAACATGTACTAAGCTTTCTATAATAACAATATAAACTGAAGGAAAGTATCATAATAAATTATTACATATAAATTTTATATAAAAACAATTGATATTTTCATTAATAATAATAAGAAGAATAGTAAAAAAGAAATACCCAATCTAAAATTAAAATCCTCCTTAAATCTCGTTTCTGTTGTAACAGTTTAGCTGCGATGGCAACAGAATTAAAAAAGCAAAAACCCATAGCTTGATTTGTTTCTGCATGATGACCAGGCGGTCTAACAACTGCAAAACCATTTTTAATATCCCCAATTGCTGTTTTGAAAGCTAAGTCTACGACACAACCAACGGCCATCCTGGCGGCTGGTGCCGTATGCAATTCATTCCATGTAGTATCAGAATCAACTCCAACTCCACCACAAGGCAATCGAACAAAACTCTTTATAGGTAGTTGCGATAGTTTAGACATGTCGAGTTTTTGTCGATTCAAAGGATTTGTACCTAAAAAAATAAAATTTGTTAAAGAAAATGAAATTGTCTATCATAATTTGAAAGTTAATTCGTATATTTCAGTGTATAATTCGTATACACTGAAATATTGCAGTTAACAATAATATAAAATCAGCGTTTTAATTGATTTTTTCATTGATAAAATTCAAATTTATTGAATTGACTAACTACATTTATAAATTTTATACACAAAAAAGATTAAACAAATTACTAAAATATTGTTAAAGTGGTCATACTAGAGAGATTTGAATCAAGCAAATACATACTATTGATTTAAGCAAATTATAGTTCAGGCAAAAAACTTCTGATTCGTCTAGTTGTCAGAAAGTTTCTTTAAAATAGCATTCAATGATATTTAAATGATAATCCATATACCAAATAAAAGAGTGTGCGCTTCACTATGACAAGTTTGAATTTCTTCTAGTGTAGCTTTGCGTGAGCGCACGCGATCACAGCGTTGAAGCAGACCCGTCTCTTGTAACCTAGCCCAGACGCTTTGTAACCTGCCACCATGTTCAGGGTGACCTCTAACTGTTTCTCCGCATACGCACGCATGTTTCAGCATTAATAGATCGTAGGCTAGACCAGTAGTCAATCGGTGAGTTGGCGAGCATCGCGCGAATACCTCCCCGCTGCTTCCCTGAGGTCCTAATTTACAGTAAAAATTTCCTTCATTTAGCTAATGGGATTGTTGAATCCAATATATATATATATATATATATAAATATATTTCTCTTCAACACTTTCCCGGTTAAAATATAAAGAAACTTTGCTCACACAAACATTTTTCTACAAATCTTATATTATAAAATTTACTAATTACATCTTTACGCTATTCATATTTGTAGGCAATTATTATTATAAAAATAATAAGTATGTTTAATCGGAAGAGTGTTAATTTATTGCACTTATTTTTATTATACGTAATATTATTAAATTTATTACTTAATATTCTTCTTAGAAATATAAAATTGTACATGTAAAGTCTGCATAATAAAATATATTGCTGTACAAAAGTTATTTTATTGAAAATAACTATTTAGATTTTTGTTAAATGCAAAATCCGTTTATACCATTAAACTCAATTATTTATCGCTCATAAACTTCAATTGTAAACATCTATTTAGCATCGTTCTATGGATTTAAATACTTTACTTACTGTCTGTTAAAACATTAGTTTTAACCGATTTTTATTGCAACTTAAGCATCATAAGTATTACAAAGTTATAAACATTTATAAAATAATATATGCACCGAAAAATAATATATGTCTTAGGATTTCATGATCGATGACAAGGTATTTTTAATATTAATAAATATTAAATAAAACTGCGATTGAAAATGCTCTTTATTTGACTGTTATACAGATTTTTTTTTAATTTGCATTTTATAATAAAATTATTTTTAAAAAAATCGATATTTATATAATATAAAAATTTTTCGCAATAAAAAAGCTAAAATAACACAGCTGCAAAATGTATTAAAACTGATAGCTTAATAAAATATTCACAGATATGATGATTACATTTTTACAATTTTTACGATTGTACACGCACAAAACTGTCTATTTCAAAATAATAAAATTTGCGAATATATACAGTTCTTTATCTACTGTTCTTTGACACGTTACTATTGTTAGTAAATATAATACATCATAATTGCAAATATATGTGCTGTTCTTTGACACTTGACAAAAAAATTTGGACGTAAATTTATTACGTTATAGGTATGATTAAGTGCCGTGGATAAAGAAATATAGAATCTTCTTATGATTAATAGATTTTCTATTTAATATTAGTAAAAATTCTTAAAGTAGGAATAATTCTATACATGATAAATAGATTCTATTTAATGTAAATAGAAATCAAACTGCATTTTTCTCGGTGTAAAATACCTATTTACATTTACATATTAAGTAATTCTATTTCTTTGGCTTTTTTGGTAATGGAAAAAAAATGTAATTATGGTAAATCATTAGTACCTATGTGTACTAATGGGCTGGAAAGTGCTCTGGAAAGAGGCCGAATCGTCTGTGAACTTCTGTTAGTAGAGTAGGCCGTGTTATCGTTGGGCTGCAGATTGTGACGCATCATAAGATCTCTCTGTTGTTGCAGAAACTGTTCGCGATCCCTTTGCTGTTTGGACATCTCGCTCTCTTCCGGCTGATCCTTTTTCCCAGTGAGGTCGATTACCTCGGATTCCTCGCTCTCTGGAGCTTCGTCCAGCTGGTTGGTCTGGCCCCGTGAGCCCACGCGAGTCAGTACTGTCTGCCTTATCTGCTGTTTCAGATAATTATGCTGCTGCTGTTGGTCATGCAGCTGTTTCTCAGCTAGGTATTCCTCATAGTGCGTCGGCGGTGCGATTATGCCGCTGCCACTTCCAGTTCCCTGAAGCATAGGATGACCCAGTGGCAGAGGTGCCGACTGCGTTCTACCTGTTTGTAAGAGACAAAACTTTCTTAGTATTGAAATCAAGTTTTTGATAGTGGTACAATGCGTACACGACCCGACGATTTATTTTATGTGCAGGGATAAGGAGGGCATTGAAAAATTGCAGTTCATTTCATTGATAACTAAATTGTTTGATCAGTACCAATGTTTAGTAAAATTGACCAAAGAATGTACCCATGATATCTTAAATTTATTTCTCATGATAATTGATCTGACCAAAGTCACTTAAATTAATATTTATTATTTTAATTGCGTTGAAAGTGCGTATTTATGTGACTTGCAATCATAAAAGGCGATAATCAAATGTTTTATTGCGTGCTTTTTTGACATTTTTAATGATCTATTTATAATTATAAAAAGTAAATAAATGAGTGTAATCGAAGTAAAGTTACATAATATTTATTAATGACCAAATGAATTGATATTATGGATACGTAAATTAATTTAATATTTAAATAAAGAAATGGCAAGCCATTTTTTTATCTTCATCTTTTATTATGTAAGTAAACATTTTATAATATAAATGAAATATTGAACTATTAAAAATTTAATCGTAACCGTTATAATTTTTCTTAACTTTTTATATACGTTATGCGTTATTTTCTATTTAATTACATATAATAACGGATGTAAACTTATTTTTATCTGAAAAAATACAGTTATGTCAATTTCATAAGAAAATATTGATTTTATATGTTGTATCCCGAGGTGTGTTTTAACAAGCCAATAACTTCTAATTTTGCCGTATAATTTTGTTTATACCAATTGTAAAACGTTTGCCGTTTGAATGTCAAAACAATTAAACGTTGAAAAAGAATTATAAATACCATAAAAACATGTCATACGACCATATCTCATAAGTACTCAAATATTAAATTAAATTAATTGCAAGAAGGTATTCAATTTAAATATATGATTTAATGCTATTTAACTAAGCTGAATTTGATCGTACTTGACTTATCGGTTTGATTTGCCGTTATTTAACTAGTTCAACTGAAAACTAAATGCTGTAAACTTTGTTTGGAAGGTAGTTGTAGGAAATTGTAATTTGAAACCGGGAACGTGGATAAGGAAATGTTAAGAACTGATGAATTATTTATAGTTGAACTTGCATGGCAAAGATTAACAATGATTAAGCAAATATGTTCAAAATGTGTCAGTCGTTAGAAATATAGTGTAAGACCATCTTACGAACAGATTATTAGATTCATTTTTAAATAAAAATACCCTCAATAAGATAAGCAAGAAAAAAGAAAGGAAAGAAAATACTTTCTAAAACAAAAAATAAATAAATAAAGATAAAAATAAAATAATGAATATAACCACGTGGCTGTTTTTAACTTGATCGGTTACCGATATTATTTCAACTAAAAGTGCAAGTGTTCGAAAAAGGATTCGGGATTGCGGTCAATTCCACCAGAAGGGGAAACAAAACTGAATGGGAAAGATAATAATAATAATTTGTAAAGGTAAGCCCTCGACTTACGAGTGGTGTTCGACGCACATACACGGTTTCGGCAAGTGCACGCAAACTAAGTAAAGATAAAGAAGAAAACATACTACCTAAAGGCCGGTGACCAGCCTTATGGAGTCTCGCGTGAGCAACTTGGGTATCCGTAATCGGCACTCCGTGGTAAACCGGATGCTGCTGTCTATTTCCTACCGTTTGTTCCAGGGACTGCATCTGCTTGTGCACGTAAGGTGACTCGCCCTCAATGATGGTTAGCGACGGATAAAAATTCGCAGTGCCGGGCAACATTTGGCCGGTAAGCGGCATCCCCAGGCGAGCAGCAAAAGCAGCGCGCACCTCTGCCTCCGATACCGGGGCTAATTTCGTACCACTCTAAACATTTTTTAGCGAAAATTATTATTATGTTCTTCCTTTTGACTATCTTATTACATTTCAAATTATGCTTTCTAGACGTTTTTTTTTTATCCGTTAGGTCGGTTAGAGTGTAATTTTCTATAGACTTTGTGGTTTTCGCACAGTTTAATACCAAGCATTTAAATTAAATTTCTAATTAAATTTGTAAAGATTTTCCGATGGTTACACAGTAAAAATTTGGATGTCATTATCATCGCATCAAAACTTAAGCAGAAAAAGTATTACTAAAAAAGTTGTACAATTTCCTCCAAATTTGATTATAAAATGTAAGCAGGAGTTGTTGAATCACTTGTTTATATTACCAGACGCAAAGTAGTTTTTTATGCGTCATGGATGGGGATAGTTATATATCAAGTAATTCATATGACAATTTTGTGCGAGTGAATAGGACGTTGCAACTGTTGTTTATGCCCGCGAGCAAAAATGATCTCATCAGGCGTTAAAAACGGTAAACATTCTTGTTAGAAAAAAAAAATTATACGCAATAAATTAAGTAAAAAAAATTGGCTCGTGACTCGCTGCCGCCACCCTTGATATAAAATTTTATGCCATATTTTAGTTAAATTTTATGTCAACTTACCGAAACGGGTGGTCTGCCCAATGAAATATTTGGTAAGGACGGTGAACTGTAGAGGGACGAAATATCCGATATACTACCTTGTTGACTACTAATTAAAGTGCTACCATAAGGTACATGTTCGGTTTCCTGAAAAATGAAGTCATTGTTTAATCCAAAGAAAACTTTACAAAATTATTGGCAGAATTTAAAAATAAAACTTTAAAATATGAGTAAAAAATGGAACAGTATTGTGCGTTAAAAATTTCTTGGACATATACTAATATCATTGTGACTAATTTTTTATAGAAAAATAAATAGTACTTGATAATAGATAAGGACTTTTTTTTACTACACTTATCAATAATAAATTTTATAAACTTATTTAAATTACTTATGTGTCTAAAATATTAATTAAATCATGAGTACCTAATGCAAAAGCTACATTATTCTCAATTAAAGAAACGTCATTCAACAATTCTTTTAGCCAAAATCATGCACTCAACAAATAATTATCAAACGTTTCGTTCAAAGTACGGACAAATGCAAGTTCTCTAGGTTGTTATTTAATGATTTGTCACTTTAAAAATGGGCGGTAAAAGATACTAAGGCAGCCTCTGACACCGAATTTAACGACTAATCAAAATCAGAAAAGTGGTACTTGCCTCTTGAATTGGCGTGTTATTACCGGCCGTTGGGCTTGACTGAGGATTGTTTATCGTAGGCGGAGAGTTAGGTCCAGACTCGGGATTGCTGCTAGAATCTGTAAAACGCCATGCAACTATTAAAAATGACAACAATATATACCCCATCTAGATCGGTGCAAATTTTACAATTCATTATCGAATCAAGCCGATAATTTCGCATGTCTATTCCTTCGAGTTATCAAAAGAATTTTGAGTACCATAACAGTTATCAAATTTCTTGTGCAACAATTTGGAAATATCTAAGGTAAGTAAAATTTTAGAACCGGTTTATCTAATCGAATTGGCAAGACTACAACTGTTTCTGATTGTATCTAATTTTGTTCTACCACTTTGTTAATTCTCCATGCTGTTACTCAATGTAAGCCAAGTCAGACAACAATCAATGATTAATTCGAAAAAAGTTGGATGCAAAACCGTGACAAGCCAATGACAAACATCTATGAATTTTGAGTACAAAATTGGATTCGAAAAAATTTTCATTTACTTTCAGTTAAAACGAACGACAATTTATTTAAGATTATTAAGAACGTATCTTAGTTGTTATTTTTTTAATAAATATTTTCCTTTCTTTTTTTTTTTAGGAAAATATTGCCTTTTATCTGCATACTTTTAGGCATACATTAATTGTTGATGCATTTTCTTTTAGACAAACAATATTTAGAGGTTTGTGATGATACTTGTAACATGATTGGAATCGTGTCATCCCTCATAGAAAAAATTGTACTTGTATTTGCGCCAGAATGATAACACCAAAAGAGAAATTTAATTGCGACAGATACGACTTTGAGTATTGAAGATTGGATTAGTTTTCTGTTGGTAATAAATTGGTGTTATCAGCAGGCAAACGATTGATGGTTTTGAAGGTATAAGGTGGGACGTACTTGCTAACAGCGACTTTCGCTTGAGGTGCGACAGCGGACGATCCTTCCGACGTGCCATGAGGGGTGAGTTTCGGGACGCCGCCGTGTGTCTCTCCATGACTCGTTGCTTGAGTCGCACCTTCAGCAGATTCGGCTCCGAGGCTGGCCGATTCAGCCAAGGTTAGTTATTTTGTCAATTTTTAACTTAGCCGAATCGAGTCTAATTCTTTCGCACTTTCGCATTCACGCATCGCACACAACCACAACAACAAACGCATACGTACGTGCGATATAGATTTCAGCTCGGATATTTTGCTCAAGTAAAAAAAAACACGTCTCAATTTGAGAAAAATGTTACAGTAAATCTTACTACAAACAACATTGTAATTTCAGCAACCTTATAAGTTCTGCTTCAAAACACCGTTATTTCATGCTAAAATTTTACTATAAAAATAGCAAACACTTCATTACAACTACCGTTTTTATGGTAAAATTTTTCTCACGATTTATCAGAAGACCTTTGAAATGTCACGTATAAGGTTCTGATCGGTATTTTTTTTTATTATAGTAAAATTACCGTTAATATTTTCCTCTCTGCATCATTACCGGACGAAAGGCTTTATTGAAACATCTTATTTAAACTTAAATGTTCAAATAAACGTGTACAAACGTCTCCATGAAAAAATAAAATTCAACTTTAGAACACACTCCATTTCGTGGTTCCTGTATAGGACAGAGATTGGAATGAAAAAACGATTGAAAATTCAGATTTGCAATACTAAAACATTTAGGTCAAGTATTAGTCCGTTAATTTGGAAAAATTATGTGTCTCTAATTCAAATCTTCTGTACAGAATAAACCTGCACGTTGGCATTTACGTGACACGTGACTTTCCTGATAACTGAATAAACACCGAACGTTTGTTAAACGCAAAAGGCGCATTCGCTCAAACATCAACAAAATTAAAATGCTTCTGACACGCAACTACGTGCGAGCGCATCGCCAATACTTTAGGACAAACGTAACTTCTAATATAGCAACTGGCATTTATTGTCAAAGTTAACATTGCATTATAATGCCTTTATTCTTTATCTGAACGATTGAACACTTTGCAAATCCGCTAATATATTCGGTTGCCAATTTACAAATCGAATTGCACAAATTTGACTTGCATTCGATAGAATAAGTTTGACGGCATGTAAATTATTATTAATAAATAAAATGACTTGCAAACAAGTCAATTTTACTAAATAATAAATTCAGATTAATATCACTGCGGATTGTTATTCTGAAATTGTAATCCAAAAAGGATATTTTGCCGGCATTTTGAAGAATAATAATGGCTGCTTTTTCTTTTTTTTTTTTCTTTTTGATAATTGATAAATCGTACAAGTGATGGCGATGCAAATCATGCTTTAGTAGGCATTCCTTCAGCACTCAAACTAAGATTGATATAAATTTCTAGTATTGGATTAAGTACCTGTTTTTCGGAGAGGGAAATCGTCACCGAATTTATCCTGGAGTATGTGAGGCATTCTGTACGGGTGTGACGTATTTGTACTGTTCGACGATTCGGATTGCGATTGGAGCCTGTAAACATTTTGAACCATTCAACAAAACACAAATTTTTCACTTTTTAACGTTGTTTAATACATAAAAAACGTAAAATACATAAATTACTTATATGGTTTGAAAGTAAAAACAAGTAAAGTCTACTATTCATGTTTAAAAACAGCACAGTAATTCTTTATGTAATTACTAAGATTAATAATATTTTATTTTAGTACACCGATTTGCTAGAAATTAAATTAAGTAATTAATTTTAAATATTTCGATTATCAAACTGAAAATTACTTTTGCTTAAATATTGAATTACTTTGTACATCATTTTTGTATTGTAATTACTATTAAATATCTAAAAATAAGTAATTTACTGCTCGTATTTAATGTTTGAATTATATATTAAATTGTAATTTAGTGATAATTTATCACCATATCATTTTTTAAACTAATATTTTGGAGTCAAGTGATTATACCCACTATTACTGGAGTTAACTGGTTTTACTCGCAATACAGACAATTTTTTTATATCTGTGATAATTATTACATACAAAACGATTCGGATTAGGAATTTTATTAATCGCTATGTGAAAGTAGACTTAATGTCAATTATGGTAATCAATGTTACTTATGAACAATTTTCAGTAGAATTTATTGAGTTATATAATAGAATCTTCGGTCTTTCATATGTATTACATAATAAATTAGTAAGAAATTGTGCAAATTAATTTTATTTAAAATATGATTGTGAAATTGTCCTTTTCAAATTCTTTTCCGATAAAGCGAATATAATTAGAATTTGATTAACATTCCATTAATATAATAATAAACTAATTATTGCGATTTTCAAACTGTTTTGTAACGAAAAAATAAAAATCAAAGCAAAAAAAAAACAACGGCAAACGCCGATTGAAAATGACGCGACGTGAAAAAAAAGTTAAAAAAAAAGGCGACAAACAAACAAATCCGACAGATTTATCGTCGCAAAACTTGTTGAGTTTTCATTCAGTTCTCGCGAGCCGTTGCTAAATGGATAACTGGGCCAGGTTGTGCTATTATCGTTACTTCTCCTCTACCGACGTCGATGTCGGCGACGAGCGTGCAATGTGGAATATTCGGCTGACATTCCGCATTCAGGAATATCACTTTGCAAAGCTCATTATGCAAATATTTATGCATTTCACTGTTAAACAACGACAATGCGAATAAGATACCCGGAGCCCCGTTCTCAGTGATTTATTGTAAAAAAATATTAAAATGATTTTATGGTATTAAATGTCGTTTTCATCGTTACTCTGTTATTAAATGTCGGCTTAAAGTGACAGAAAAAAAATTAATTTCTCTAAGTGTCAATAATAGAAGGATAAACAAAAATGAAATGGCGTTTAGAAAGTGATTATTCAATTTTAATATAATTATCGGCGACAATTATTAGCAATTAAATATATTGTAAGGCAAAAATAAAACCAAGTTAAGTCAGTTCGGTGTGATTATGGAATTAGTTGAATGTTATAATTCAGTGTCATATTATGAATTCGATCTGTGTCAATATTTTTGTTAAAACATCATTTTGGCACAACACTCGGCATAACAAAATTTACAAGAAAAAATAATAAAAGTGAATATAATTTAATGAAAGATTAGAGTGTTAAATATGATATAATTTCATTTATCTTGTATTATTGATTTTTCAATACAATGAGATTTTTTCATAGTCATAATCTATAACATCGGAAATTTTATATTCCATAATCCATAACAATAAGCAAGTAATTTTCTCTCCGGATAGTTTATTTAGGATGATTTAATTTATCTTATCTCGACCATGACCGCAAATATGTAGGGCAATAACATCGTAATTTGTTTAAAAAGTAACTTCATTGACACGCGTTGACATAAAACCGAAAGTTGAATTTAAGGACTGCGTAATTATTTGCTTTTATTGTTAAAATTTTTAAAATAACGTAAAAAAAGTAGTCATAATGAATGAAAACAATAAATTTATATTACTCAAAATTAACCAATATCTTAAGTTTTTGACCAACTGCAAAGTTTATTAAATTTCATGTGATTTTTAAGAGCTTAAATTGAAAAATATTTAACATTGAGAATTTTATTTATCTTATTTCTATTTAATTATAATATTACGTTTTGTACTTAATTTTAACGAAATTTATATAAAATGTTTAATTTTATTTTATTTCTATAAATATTATCTACCAGTAAAATAAATTTTTTTACAAATGCTTAATAACAGATTGAATGCGTGATAAATTAAAGTTAATTTCAAAAATTAATGATCTGAATGTCTATTTTTATACTAAAACTGATATGACTTATTAATTGACATTACATTAAAGATAATTATAAAATTAGTTCATAATAAAAAAAAAGTTTTTTCAATTTGATAAAATATTCATAATATTAGATTCATCATGTATTATATTTAGATCGATTGTGTTAATAACTTTAATATCATAATAACATATATTCCAACATTTAATGGCCCAAATAATAAAAGATGAATTAAATACGCGAATTAAGACCTATTAATAACATACTTATAAACAAGCAGAATTTTAATAATCATATATATTTTTCCAAACTTAATTGTTTAATAACAAAATACAACTCATTATAAATCATAATCGATTATATTGAAATATTTTGTTATTTTTTCACATAAATATGCATTTTGATATTAAATTATTGTCTTTTAATAAAAACTTTAATATTTTAATAGCAGTATTGTTTAATTACTTAATTATTTCAAGCTTCTTTGAAGACACATAAAAATATATAATTTTAATACTAACGAAAATGATTTTACATTATCAAAATAAGAAAAATTATATCATAAAATTTCTTATATTATTAATAACTTGTGGTTTTGTGTGCATTTATAATAAAATTTATTGACAACTACAGTTGAAGTTAGTACATTTATTATATAATTTATCATATTGGTTATTGGTTAATAAATTCTAATACATGTGCATACCTATCCGCGAGTTATTAAATAATTTTTATTAGTGTAATAATAAACTTTAATTGAAATATATCAAAATAATGAAATGTATTTTCAATATAGGCTAGTATAAAAAATTGATGAAGGAGTTAAATTGACACTTAATCGACCACAATAACAGAAAACAATTATAATTTTATAACAATTATTATTATTACATGTAAGTTTAAGAAACAGAAAGATTAAGTATGACTTTATTGAATTTGATTAGAAGTAAAGATACTAGCTTGCTGCGTTCGACATGAGTCTTTAAGAGAATAACGCTTCTAATTTCGAGTCTTCGTACAACTTCGGTCTTATACGTTTTTTGACTTTGACGTCAAATTCACAATTCAACTTTTTTTTAAACACTCGCGACAACTTCTCACACACGGAAAAAAATGTATGGTGGATACAATTACACATACGTTTCTTTTACACATATTATATGCTTAATATCAAATTCAATAGAACATACATCTAATACGTTTATTATACCCATGAATATGTTGGACATTGCCATACATATGTTTACACTAAACAAATATATGGTTAATTGAAATATTTGTATGGTTATAATAAACGAATCATGATAACCTTACTAATATGTTTCTTGCAATCAACCCTTTTTTCCATATACTTAATAATAAAAAATTCCCACAAAAAACGCTCATTCGGCTCAAAATAGACGGAAACTTATTCATAGACCCAATATAAAAAAAAGTTTACTATAATCTAATAATTGCAATATTCCTGTCACGTTCATAAACAAATTTCTCAAAATGTTACAATACGTAGTAAGGCACTACTATCCTCAGAATAAACTGCACTAAAACTTACCCAGGATTTTTACATTACATCCTTTTTTTTTTTTTTTCTTTTACATAGCTTGAAAATTTAAACGATTAATTAATTGATTGTACAATAATTCTTAAGATAGTTGAGTTCAGATGATTTGCAACAACAGAAAGACCCCATTTGCATCGTTCAGATGGGTACTTTAGAAAATGAAATGCCTACGTCTAGAAAGTAAATTGTGCGTGTAACGAAGAAGGGTAGAAGCATTTACTCGCGGTCGTTCCGCGGTCGGATCCACCGGCCGAGGCGGTGTGTGCGTGCGTGTATGTGTTTGTATGTGTGTGTGCACGCGCGCGTTCGGAAGTGTGACTTCGAAGAGCTGGAAACTCGCCAAATGATTTATTATTTATCACTATTAGCTAGAGTGTCTCTTCCCGGTGCCCCACTGACTGTGTTTAACCCACTGCGAGTACATTTACCGCGCGTCTCGTCTATCTCCGCGTCGCATCGCGCTCGATTCAATTACTTTTGATTTTTATACGTGCACTTTATAGAATTATGACTTGCGCGCGCAACGAATTGCCTATATCATCCGCGAAGGAACGCGGGGTGTAATGATCTATCCGGTCTCCTCTTTCAACGCGACCGCACCACACCTGTCTCCGTCTCACTTCCATTCCTCGGCCGTCCAAGTCTCAGTTATCGCCCACGGGAAGAAACAACTGTTGACTTCAACTATGACAATGCCGGGGTAGGTTTATTAACCCCGGAATTTCTCAGGCCTGCTTCGCGTCTCTGTTGCTAAGGTGTGCCATAACTGTATACCTTTTTTTTCTTTCCCTCCCCTTTTCCCATTTCCCTTTCTCGTCCACGTAAATAATAAATTACGCGAAAAATGTAGAGAGACGCAGAACGGTTTGTTCGTAATAAAAACACCTCATTAAACATTCAATCTATTTCCGAACACCGATCGTAAAAAAAAGGTATATTTGACGGCAATTTTCATAACAAGTTGTTAATTATGTATCGATGCGCGGGGATTACAATTTATGCCAACAAAGACTGGGAATATTTTTACGAAGCCGCGCAGAAAGAACCGGTTAGAATAGCCTTTGTCTACACTGTGAGAAATTTATTTATGATTGTATAAACTGAGACAGCGTGTTTGAGCCGCGAATATATTATCGCTAGATTTACAGTGGTGTTTATAGTGTACGAAATTTTGTTACGTGATCCGGAACAACCTTAAAACGTTGTAGTACTGAATGATAATATTAAATTTTTACTAAAATGTTCACGATACGGCTCTCTTTAAAGCGAAAAAAAAAACATTTATGCTAACTTAACTTCATTGAACAAATTAAAAATAAGAATGACCGAACAATTTGTCTATCCTTACTGAGATAAATCGAAAACGTTAGTACAACGACAATTAAAAAGTTGCAAAAAAAAAAAAAAAAAGTAAATACAATTGTAACAAATGAAATCGACAAAATTTATGGTTGGTTGTTGTGAAAACTGTGAAAATAGTTCTGATGACTGCTGTTTACATTTGTTACAACTGTATTTACAGTTATTACAACTAAATATGTCACAACTCTACAAATTTAGTTCGGATAACTTTGTATATTTCTCTCAGTGCAACGATTGATTTTCTTGATTCTATAATGTAGTTCTCTCAACTCTGAAGCCAACTTTATTTTTATAGATACGATAACCGAAAATTGTTCTCGTTGTAATTGTATTTGTCTTCAATGGTTTATGTCGCTTTATTGGAAAACATATTTCTGTTGCGAAGGATAAACAATTTAAAGTAATTTGATATTCTCTGAATACGACAAAGAATATTTAACTTTAATCATTAATTAGCTTGTTATAAGTAATTTATGTAAGTTTTTTTTATAAATATTAAAAGTTTATTATAAAAGTTAAACTTTGAATATTGAATTTGTAAAATATAATTGGAAAGGTCAAGATTTATAATACTAACCAACTCCTATATCCGGAAGTTCCAGGTATAGCTCCATTCGTGGCTGCAGCAGCTTCTCTTTGCTTCTTGTTTACAAGGAAGTGCTGTAAGAACATGAAAAAGAGGTTATAAATGGGTTGAAATTTCGCTAAATGCACGTTCAATTTGATCCGATCAATTTCACCGCTCAAATGTGTCATTGAATGAATCAATTAGCAGTGAGCATTGCTGAAAAAAAAGAAAAAAAAAAAAGACAGGCAATAGAACAACGGATAAATGAACTGACTCAAGGCCAAGTTTGCGGCGGTAATTTTTCTCGCTTTTTAATTGGATTAATTGGCAGAGTGGGTTTAACAAAGCCGCGGCCGAGATTGATAATGCCGGAAAAAAGTAGATGGATACTAGCGTGAGAAACGCAACTTTTTCCGTCTGTTCCGCGCCATATTCGCTATTGTTATATACTAACATTTTCAAATTATTATATCAAAATAAATTATACAAAAGGTGTACTAATGACCAAGCTGGCTATACTATTTTTTTAAGAATTAATAAGTAAAGATTCCTTTCAAAAATACAGATATTCATTACTATACATTATAAAAATAATCAATGTTTACTTATACCTTCAACTTAAGTGCAAATAAAATAAATTGATCGAATAAAATAAACTACTTTTTATTAAATTTCATTCATTTCAATTTTGTTTTCGTTTAACAAGTATTTAACTACAAAATTAAAGTATTGAAATGCAAGTACGAAAATAAAACTGCTGCAATATATGGACATTTTTATGTTCGTTCATTTTAATGAAAATAAAATCAAAGTAAAATATCTCAGTTTAAAAAATTGTCAAAATAATCTAATTGATTCAACAAAATTTTTTACATCGATTCACCTATATTTTTCTCCACATGATTAATAGTTGACAATTTATCTAAAACAATTTAATCGCCTATCATATTTTTTCTACGAACTCCAGCCAATTATCCTTAATTAACATTTTTATCATTCGGTCCACGTGGAAATCGTTACGAAGCTTGAGATTGATAGCTTGTTAACTCGGTATCGTTCTTGATCAGGTCGGATTGACGTCAATCGACTCACCTGCAGGCGTTGCTTGACCTCAGATGATGCTACCGCACTATGGTCCTGTTTGTCCTTCTTTCTAAGTGCCTCCAGCCTTTCCTTCTCCTTTTTCTGTTCCTCCAACTGCTTCTGTTGTTCCCATAACTGCAAAACGTCATGAAACATTCATGTTAAAAGGATTCTTGCGGGTTTAATGTTGAGTTCAATCACTTTTACGTCCGATCCGCGGGACGCAATCGTTTTCTTTGTCAGCTATTTTTCCTCTGATTCGACTAAGTATTATTGCGCAACGCGACATCTGAATGGAAACGAAAGAAATACTTCAGGTATTTTTATGCCCTGATGGGTGATTAAAGTAACACCGAACGCGGAGATTAAATAATACCGAATTATATTTACGATCCATTTTAAAGTCATAACAATCGTTACGATAACCATATCCTTTTGTATTCATAATTAATTCTTGTAACGCAAAAGATTTATATTGAGCTGCGCATAAATTTTATATAAATATAAGTAATAATAAATTATAAGAAATTCATTTGCAGTTGTTTTTATATTTTATAATGATCCGGGAATCTGTGTACATTTGTAGTCTCTATTATAATATAATATAGTAAAATTTGTAAAAGAATTAAAAAAAATGTTATCAAGGATTAGAACCTCTTTACATCACAATCAACAGTCACGCGTTTTACCACTCTCTTTACCACATTATTTTCATTGCACGATGCTGCTTTAGCTAACACTGGTTTTTGTTAAATTTTAGTGTGAATATGAGGGGCGTGGTTTAAACTTATGCACTCACGCATATTTATAAAACCTATATTTTTGAGCGAAAGTGTACAGTGATAGTAACTGGCACGACTTGTGACTGTGAGGTAACGTGTTCTACTCCTCGATAACGTATTTTTTTTAATACTCTAAATAAAGAATACTACACTGAGAAAAAAATTAGGATAAAAATTATTGTACTAAATGTAAAAAGAGGGACAAATGACATCTTCTTGTCTTAGTTAATACACGGAGAGAAAAAAATATTAATTTTTAATAAAAAGTTTACTAGTTTGGCATTATACTTGCAGAATATCATTATATGGCAAACCAATTGAATAAAATTTATTAAATTAGTTTATTAAAAATAGTAATTCCATTCGTATTATAATAGTTTCGTACAATTTAACAATCTGTTTATTAAATTTTAGTAAACTGTTTAATAATTGGTTTATGAATGACATAGACAATTGATTAGCGACGCTGATGAATAGCGACATTGAACGGTCAAAACATGAGAAATAAAGTGTTTGTCAAAAATTAGAATTCAGTTTATTAAAATTTGTAATCCCTGGTCTCTTAATTTTTAATATTCTTTTCTCTCCGTGTACACAGTTTAAAAGAGGTTATAAGAAAAATGAACATTTTTATTATACTGTACCATAACAACTTGTACAATACTGATAATCTCTTTTAAAATGTATTTTAAATATCACAAGAATTGTAATTTGTCCC